>SNQJ01S0048198.1:0-47834 GCA_010110895.2 Picea sitchensis | reverse complement strand
AAGGATAATAAATTATCACCAAAGTACTATGGCCCTTATAAGGTGTTGCAAAAGATTGGTACTATGGCATACAAATTGGAGTTGCCTGCATCTTCACGAGTACACCAAGTTTTCCATGTTTCATGCTTAAAAAAGGTTATAGGCGAAAATATCCCAGTTCAAACTATATTTCTAGAACTTGATGAGGAAGGAAAAATCATATTGGAGCCTGAAGCCATCACTGACAAAAGAATTCACTAGCTGAGGAATAGATCCTTTTCAGAGTATCTCATTAAATGGAGGAAACTACCAGCTAAAGATTCCACTTGGGAAGATGAGTCTTTTATACAGAAGCATCCAGAGTTACTCAAGCGTTGCGGACAACACTTGTCTCAAGGGGAGGGGCGTGTTAAGCCCTCATATTGGCTCATTACCCCTTAATTGGGGCATATTATATTGATAATGTTATTTTATTTATGTCGGCTTTAGGCCATTAGTTGTAATTATGCCTCCTAGTCTCCTATATATGCCAAGGAGACATTTTCATTTTGAATCATCTTGTACTTGAACATTTAAGTGGGGTAAAAGGAGGTTGCCCCCTCGAAGAGGCTTATTATCTGAAATTATCTCTTTTTCAAGGTGTTGAGTACTTTCTTGAGGCTTTTCTATGTTATACTGATGTTTGGTTCTTAACAGGATGTGATCAATAATATCATATGCATTGATTATTGATATTCCTTTATTTTTTTTTACTTTGGAGATGTGATTTAGCCTCTGAATATTGTTTATTTAATGTTAATTAAGATAGGTCTTCGTAAACTCTTAAACGAATTTATAAGTTAGCATTTGAGTGCTTTATTTATGGTTTAACAAAACTCTGGTTTTCTTAATTATTTAATGGATTGTAAATTAGTATTGAGTTCTTTATATATTGTTAGAAGACTTGGGTATTTCTTTATTCTTTTTAAATGGATATGTAGGGTATCTTGACTTCTATATTTACTTATTGTGATTAAACTTATTTAGTGTTATATATGGATATGTATTGTAAAGTATCTTGAAATTGGTAATGCTAAGAAGATTTTTAACTTCTTATGGTTCCTTATAAATATATATTTAGTGTAGCCTTAGAATCCTTATATAAATATAATTAGAGATTTCATAATATAAAGATACATAGTTGAGCTAAATGGAGATTGTATTTTGTTATAGTAGCTTGTAGCACTTATGAATGATGCTTGACCTTGGATGAGCTTGACATGACAAGTCACTAATTGGTGAATAGGATTGGATATTTGTATGCTACTAAGATTTTACTTATGCTAATGTGGTTCTTGTTAATCTTTATGTATTATTCTCTTATTCGAATTTACACATAAGCATTGCTTGAAATATTGATTAAGTAGAGTAGATTAATTTTTTCACTATGAGGAATTGATGGTTAAGTATGTTCATAACTCTAGTCTTGGACTATGGTTTATGATTGAATTAGTAGGATTTAGATACCTCCTTATTCCTGAGAAAAATCGTCAGTCCTAAGACCTTAAGTGGTCAAAATCAATTAGATGAATCTTGGACTTGAGCGTTCATTATGTGTCTTGGAGGTCCTAACCATGCAGGATAGGTTGGGCGGGTAGCTTCCTTATGTTATCTTTATAAGATATGGCTTATTGAATAATAATGATGTTGCATTCAGTTGATTGTGATGAATTTTATTGTGTATTTATTAGTATATGTTATGATGCATTTTCACTTGTACTAACATATGTTCAAAAGAAAAATATTTACCTCTTTTGTACATCACTAATTGTTGTCGTAATGGAAGAACCGTTACATATTTACATCTGTTATTTTTTATTGGATATTGACTAATGATGGCCCCTTTTGATGTTGCGTGGGGTTCCCATAAGTTATCCGATGACCATGATCATTTGGGTGCAGTTTGATGATGACGGAAGGAGATACATCGACACTGAGTTGATCCATGGTAATTTTTTCTCTCTTTTTGTATGTAACTTTCGTTTGATTATAAAAACTCATGCAGATTGCTATATTGTTCGCTTGTTTATTATGTAGGTGTCGAGACAAAGGTTACAATGGAGCTTCGAAAGTACCCTAGTACAAAAAGGTATTCAGGTTTCAAAAATTCTTTAGGTTTAAAAACTCATATCACAAAATGTGGTTGTTCTGCTCCTGCATTATGTTAAACTATTCAACCAAATACTTTTGTATGTATTTATTCTTGAAATCCTTGTGGATTCACACTGTTTTCTATGTAATTTTGACTGTTTTGTAACCATATGTACTATGTTTTATGACTCCTCAATTATATACAGTCCTTATTTACACATTCATTACTTAGTAATTTGTAAAATCTATTTAAAAAGTAAAGGATTCCCTCTCGATCCTACATAGTCATTACTTTAAACTCTGCTTAATATTTGCAACGATTCCCTCTTGAATATATAGTCAATACTCATATATTTCTAAACTTGGTTTAATTTGAAAATATTGCCTTCCTTTTTAATATATACTATGTACTATGTCTATCTTTTTAACAAATTCCCTTTCAAATATATGCATAGTGTATCTTCCAGAACCCTATTTGAATCTGTAATAATTCATTTTCCACTTATATATACTGAACCTTGGTTAATCTGTATCGATTCCTTTCCAGTTGTATACATTTTATTTTGATGAACCCTATAATGATTCCTTTTAGTTATATTCATTGTATTTTTTGAAACTTTGTTCTCTTCCATACATGTTTCTTATCTGAATAAAACTCTAGTTTATTAACTAGGTTTTTACCTACGACTTTCATTGTTTTATTCTAGTAGTATGATTTTGTTCATATATATCTAGGATCATAATAAATATTAACTTTCTTTCACAGTTTTTATACCTGAACTTATGATATGCATCGATCCTCTTTTAATAATTCACTTAATTCTCATATTGTTATAGTTAATTTATGCTAAGATTTTAGCCACAATAACATACAATAAAAGCACAGTAATATTTAAATCAACATATTCATAACAAGAAATAAAACTTGGGAGTTTAGGGAAGCCACATGTTGAATACCATGTTCCTCCCAACTTAATACTAGAGTCTCTCTCACCTCTGTCACCCTTGAGCTGAGTTCGAAATCTAAGGGGTTGCCTATGTGGCCTCTTGCAGAATTTTGAGCTGTAGTTGTTGTGTGTAATATTTGAAAATTCATTGTGTCAATTTAGTTTGTGTGTAGCATTCCCAAGATATCACTTTTCCTCCTTGGAATGGAATCTCATTCCCTTTTCATGACTTCTTTTTTTTTGCATAGGACTTGTGACACTTTTCTTGAGCCTCTTGCTCACTGACCACCTATGAAATTCAATTTTACACATGTTCACATATTCTCCTATAAATATGGAATGTGTCTTTTTGAAGTTAAGTTAACTCTACAACTTGTCTCAGTGTGTTGCTACTTGGCCAACCCATTTGGATTCCTAACTCCCTCTTTAACAATTGCTTCAACGTGTTCCCCTGTAAAGACCCCAGTTCTTACGTCAATGTGTGATGCATAGCATGTGCATTTTTATTTTATTTTCAATAGGAAATTAATCAAGACAATAGTCAATCAATGCAACTTGACGAAGGATACAACTCTCGCAATTCAGGAAATAGACAACATAACTACCTAGCATACCATCACATCATGTAGTTGGACACCACACAAGACAATCACTCTGACAAAAATATGAATGAATACCCGCCCGTCCTACCCTGCAAGGTTAGGACCTCGAGGACACATAAGAAATGCTCAAGCCCAGGTTCTCATCGATTTTGACCATTTAAGGTCGCAAGGTTGGTGAATCTTCTCAGGAACAAGGAGGTGTCTACATCCCTCCCAACACAATCAAGACCATGCCTACCAAGATAAAGGGAGACATCAATCAAATAAACACAAAATCTTTACAACACCAGTAGTGAGAACCTTCTCGGCGAGTATGAGACAATCACACTAACGATACAAAAAAAGTACAACCTTACTTACAAATAACATCATCCACATTGGGTGGCACATGAACCTAATCAAGGTTTCATATGTTCTTATCGATCAATGCACGCAATGACCCAAGAATAAGGTATCATGTCGCTACGTTGCGACAAGGGCGTTGGGGACCCACGTGCAAACCACTATTTCTAACCTTCAACTTTACATCAAATCCAACATGCATGGAATCCAACTTGCACTGTCATACATTATACGACGTCGTCACATGAAGTAGCTCTAAACAATAAAGAAAAAATGGAAGAAAGGTGACTATAATCGATACAATTAATTGTGCACAACGACTAGGTGTAAATCATTAGCAATTTATGAACATAAGGATTAATTCACAACATGAGTAACCAATCACCATCTGAAAGAAAAGGAAACTAACCAAACTTAAGAAACATCTACCTTCCATTCAAGGTTTTATTACTCTAGTAAACTATATATAAAATTTAAAAGCATAAACAACACTCCACTATAACACCCCTTTACAAATACAATGGAAGATCATATATAGTAAACAATTATTATCTAACCTGTATAATATTTAATTAACAAGTATCAGGGCTTCCTTACCTTCCTTTAAACAAGAATATGAATAAACCACTTATAATTCATAATTACCATTATCATACAGGAATCCCCTTGACGACATTAATGAATTCAACAAGTCCTACTAATTCCATGTTGTAAAGGCAATAAAAGATTTTACGAGCGATAAGCTCAAACACCATTAACTCATTAAACTAATGAAAACAATCAATCTATTAGAAGGGATAAATGCCATATGATATTTTCACAATAAAACTATTATATAACAATTGAAACTGAACTTAATAAGGTAGAAGAAAAATTGTTAAACTAGTAAAATGGTTACTCATGCTTAATTGTTATGTAACTACTAAAATCATAGTTAAAATAGAACCATGTAATTTGATGCCCAAATATTTAAAACAATAAGTTGGTAATTACACAATTAAAACCATTAAAACCACTAGGCTGGTAAATAAGTTGGTAGGTACACCATTGTTTTAATCGTTCAAGAATGTGTTTTCTTAAATACCTCACTACCGTGAGATGCCACCACTAAGTCACTTCAGTCATCATTACTATACAAGGTTATAATTATATGATTATTTAATTCTCCTTGTGATATTCAAAACCTATCGATAGTTAATTATTATCTATGCGTATTTAAAAGTTGTTGTGTATTTATTCAAGGAGATTAAAAGTTGGGCGTGCTTAACTCCAGGGTCTAGGAAAATGAACTATTCACCCACCAACTATCCGTAAATGGAGATTCTCAAGGAAAGAGAATAATAAATATTTGAATGGTGGATTAGGATTAGTTAGAAGGCCAACTGTCTGTAATCAACATAAGTAAAGGGAATTTCCATTGGCCCAATAAAATTTTACACGCAGAATACACCATACCACTACAAAATATTTTACACGCGAACTCAAGCCATTAATATGATTGCTGCTAGAAAGATTGACAGAGAGAGAAGGAAAACCACTACTACATTTTGTGCATTGTGTGCATTAGAAAAAGACATGAATGGACACACACAATAGTGATCGACACGAGGATGGCTAGAGAAAACGTAAAGAAAATGATACAAAAAACCAGGTGAGAAACGATACTCAGGCGAGGGGAAATTAATGCCAGGTAGGTAAAACGATTCGCAGACCCACATTAACTCGCCACAAGGGATCATGAAGACCTAAAATGCTTCTTGGTTGGAATTTGGTGGAAATAAACCACACACAGTCCAAGGATTCAAATCTCAATAAAATATTATAGAAGCATAATGCTTCCAGGTAAAAGTACGAAGCACGACCCCTCCCTTACTCACAATTACATGTGTTAAAAAAAAATGCAGGTAAGGTTAAGAGCCAGTTTTTTGCATTGACATTGGGACGTTGCAGTTGAAAAGTGGCGTGGCTAGTGATATCAGTAGTGACAGTGTGCTTGGTATGTCTGTGATGAAGTGAGAAACACATGTTGATGTTTTATCTTTCCATAACTCTTGTGCCATTGTCATTCTAGTTGTGTGTGCATTGGTACCAGTGAAATCGGGTATACCCACAAATTCAAGATCATATGTGTCACCTATTTATTGGTTAGGATGCTACTATGTATAAAGAGAAAGATAATGTGTTCCTTGTAAGAATAAGATATTTTTCGAGGGTAGATCAATATTTTGTGTGAAGGTTGTAAGATTAATCAATTGCTGCATTCGCCAGGGAAAATGGATGAAGGCATAGGAAGGTGTCAGTGCAAATTTCCACCCTTTAAATTGCGAAATTTCTAGGTACCAAAGGTATTATAAAGATCAAACAAAGAAATAGAAAGAAACAATTACCAACGGAACAACAAATTAGGAAAACTTTAGACTTCAAAATTATGGTGCAACCCAACAAAACGGCTGACCACCACTCAGGCATGGTGAGAAAGAAAACCAGATGCAGCTAAACACTCAATACAAAGTGCAATATCAAGGTATCCTAGCAATCCCCAACATGCGATATCTCCCACCATAACATATAATTATTGAATTCAACAAAATATATCTAATGCCAAGTATAACTAATATACAACTGAAAATTAAGTGTACCTTAACCATAGGCAGATGATGCAAAGTCGTTGACTTGTGCGCACTTCGTCCAGCTCCCACTTTCCAACCATTGGGATCTCACTGGTACCTCTCGGCCAGTGCTAGGGGTACTCTTCTTCCCCTAGAGGTTCTTGGGCTTCAAAGGGGCCACACACACAATACCATAGAATGCTAGCTTCTCAGCTCACCTCACAAGGTCGAGCTACCACTCATTAACCGAGCTAGGTACCCCAACTCCCATAAGAGAAATTGAGTCAAGATAAAATTTTGGCAATGTAACTTTACGCAAACCAGACATGATCCATACTCCTCCTCCGCCATCCTTTTATAGAGTTCTCTTAGTCATTAGTTTCTCAAACCCTCATTAGATTCTTTTTATTAAATTTAATTAGGAAAAACCTCCTCCATACACATGTCACCTCATCCCTTAGTTTCACCAGAAAATAAATAAATAAATAAATTTAAATTTTCCTATTTCCCTCACCCATCTAAAAGCGTTCCTAAAAACACTCCTCGATGTCCCTTTATTCTCTTACATTTCTTAAATGAATTACCTTTACTTAAATCCTAGTTGAGTTCACAAATAGAAAGTTCCAAAGGATGGATTCCCTACTAAGTTAGACATTCCCCTTTTTCTTTAAGTCTCCCATTTTCTTTAAATTTCCCCCTTTTTCATTTTTAACTAAAATCAAAATTAGCAAGTTTAGACAAAAACACCCATTTACCCTTTTAATAAATTTAATCATCCATTTTAATTTTTACTTTAATAATTAAAGTTTGAATTTCTTACACCCCTTCTTGTTACATGTCTACTTAGTTTTTCTTTGTTCACATGTTTTGCTTAGACCTAGGTTTTAATTTCAGTAGGTTGGGCGACAATTTTTAAGGGAGAAATTAGTTTTTAAACTTTACTAATACCATCATCTATTTTAAGGCTGACCAGCTCCTAAGGAAGCATATTTTTCTAGGTACTAGTTTTATTAACTTACCCAAGTTAAAACCGTGACATGCCCTTCAGGACACAATGCACCAAGGGTGCCACTCGCCACTTTCTGTTTTATTGCACGACATTCCCTTCAAGATGCACTACGTGCTCCAAGGGTGCCACTCACCTCTTCACTGAATTTGTTATACGTCAAACCCATGGAGTCAATACTTTGTCAGGTGATCTTGTGGAATACTAAGGGCCTCTAAGGAATAAGTACCTTTCCTTATTGCACACCCCTTAGAATCATCGTGAGCGACTGTCACAGTCTGCCCTCGTGGCATCGTGGATATCTTGAACTAGGTAATCGAAAACCTATAGTTCAATCCATGACGAGAGTGGTAGTAGGATGTGACAGGGTTGCTTCCACACCTCTCCCTCAATGTCTCTAGTCGTCGTGCACGACCCTTTTACTCCAAATGTGAGTTTGGTCGGCAAGCTATCGTCAACCAACATCCATCAATGAAACATGTCAGCTATAACAATCAACATCATAATATCTAGTCATACGTCACATCTGTAATATAAAAAACAATCAAACCATAACAATCCACTCCCTGACTCAATTTGGATTCCAAGGAGATCCATCGATGCCATTGCATCCTCTAATGTCCAGATTCCTACAAACTCAGGAGAACCTAGTAAATATCACATGTCGATGTAAATACAACAAAAATAACATATCATCAAATCCACAATATCTCATAATCATAATCAAAACAACCAATCGTATAATGAACCAGATCAGTTGCAGGGAAGTGTCCTCAAAGAATAAGTCCTCTAAGTGTGTGAAAGAGTGGGTTGTTACATACACCCCCTCTTGTTTTAAACTTTTTCCTGAAGTTTCATAGTATGTAAGTGTTGAAATAAAGTGTATCACAATATCATATATCTAGCTATCAAACAAAAATGGAAACGGTTGACGCATATCATATGCATCCTCCCAGGTCATCAAGTGCAGACTATAGTTGTCACATTGGATGTTTACCTGATCTATTGTTTGACATCGTCGCTGTCGAATGCGATGGTCCAGGATAGGGGTTGGCTCCATCGTGAGCGCACCCTTGTCCAATACCTACAAGGAACTCATGTCAATAAAATGTGTAGGATAACTAACATAATGTCTCAAAATAGATATGTGAAAAACATCATTCATACACCTCAAAGAATTAGGCAAGGCTAGTCGATAGGCCCCAGGCCCATTCTTTTCCACAATCTCGAAGGGTCTCACGAACCTAGGAGATATTTTATCACTCTTTCCAAACTTGATCAAACTCTTATGCGGTTTCACCTACAAGAAGATTCAATCACCAACTTCGTAACTACGATCGACACAATGCACATCAACATAACTCTTCTGTCGATCATGATCTTCCTTTATCCTTTGTCTTATCAACATAACTCGAAAGGAACCATCTTAATGGTGATTTGATAACTATTTTTGTATGCAAACTCTATTAGTTGAAAGAACTCTTCCCAACGCTTTTATTGGTCCATAACGTACATATGCAAAATATCCTCCAAGATTTGGTTTGTTCTTTCGGTCTTCCTGTCTGTCTCCAGGTGATATGTGGTACTAAATTTAAGTTGGGTTCCCAAGGCCTCTTGAAAACTAGTCCAAAGTCATGTTGTAAAAATCGATGCTTGATTGGATATAATCCTCTTAGGAACTTTGTTTAACCTCACTATATCGCTGATGAAAACTCTAGCTATGTTAGGTTCTTGATATGTCATACACATAGGAATAAAATGAGCACTCTTCATTAGAGTGTCGACTACCACAAAAATCGAGTCGTGTCTCTTTTCCATAAGTGGAAATCCAACAATTAAATCCATTGAAATGACCTGCCATTTAGATTCCAGAATAGCGTGTGGTTGTAGTAATCCTATCGGATGTCTATGTTTAGCCTTCACCTATTGACATGCTAGATATATTTCCATGTAGTTGACTATGTCTTCCTTCATTCCTTTCCAGAAGAATAAGTGTTTAAGGTCTGCCCTCATCTTCGTGACTCTAGGATGAACCATGTACACTGCTCTATGAGCCTCATTTAGGATCCAACTCCTCAACTCGTTGTTGGGTGGTACATAAACTTGACTTTTAAATCTCAATAATTTGTTGTTGTCCACAGTAAATCCCTCAAATTTTAATACCATCATTGTGTTTTGTCCGATAAAATCCTAGAGCTCTTTGTACCAGTCATCGTCACGCTGTAAAGTTAGAATATTTTCATGTATATTTGTCTGAAGAGGAATTACCAAAAAAATGCGTGGTCTCTGACTCAATGCATCAACCACTCTATTCTTTGTTCCTTTTATGTAAGTAATCTCAAAATCATAATCGCTAATCAATTCCAACCAACACCGCTATTGCGTGTTCAAGTCGCTTTTCGTAAAGATGTGTTGTAAACCACAATGGTCCATTTTTAGTTCAAATTTTCGTCCAATAAGGTAGTTTCTTCATACTATCAAGGCATAAACAATAGCTTACAACTTCAAATAGTGCATCACATAGTTCTCCCCATGCCTTCTCAACTTTCTCGAGATGTAAGCGATCATTCGACTGTCTTGCATTAAGACTCCACCTAAGCCTTCCTTGGAGGCCTCAGTGCATACCAAGAAATCCTCATCCATGTTGGGGATGTTAAGTATCAGTGTTGTCATCAACAAATCCTTCAGCCTACGAAATGCTTCTATGCATTTCTCGGTCCAAACAAACTTCTTGTTCTTGTTTTGTAATTCCGTTATCGGATTTTCTATCTTCGAAAAACCCTCGACGAACTGTCAATAGTATCCCACTAAACCCATGAAGATATGAACTTGTGGGACATTCATAGCCACAATCCAATCCATAATATCCTTGACCTTTGCTAGATCCACAACAATACCTTCACTGGAGATGACATTCCCTAAGTGATGAATCTTTGATTGATAAAATGAGCATTTAGACAGTTTCCCAAACAATTTGTTCTCTCGTAGTCACTATAGTACCAAGTGTAAGTTATCATCATTCTCCTCCATCGTCTAAGAATGTATCAAAATATCATCAATGAACACTTGGACGAACTTGTACAAGTATTCGCAGAACACCTTGGTCATCAAACTGATAAATACCCCTGGGGCATTCGTCAGTCCAAATGATAAAATGTTAAACTCGTAATGTCCAAATTGTGTATTAAAGGTGGTATTAGGGATGTTGTACTCCTTGATCCACAAATAGTGATACCCCCGATATCAAGTCGATATTTGAAAACACCCTCGCACCTTTCATATGATCAAACAGATCATCAATCCTTAGAAATAGATATTTATTCTTGATCGTTGCCTTGTTAAATTGACATTATTCCATGCATAGTCTCCATGACCCATCCTTCTTTCATATGAAAATAATAGGCACACCCCATGGTGACATGCTTGGACATATAATTCCAAGGTCCATCAATTCCTTCAGTTTCATTTTAAACCCCTGTAACTTTGGGGTTGACATCCGATAAGGCATTCTTGCTATCGGTTCCGTTCCTGGTTTTAGGCGATGGTAAATTCCAATTCCCTCTCAGGCGACAACCCTGGTAAATCCTTCAGGAAGAAATATGCAAACTCTTAGACTATCGAAGGGTTTTCCATTCCTTTCACCAAGCCTTTTTCATTTAACAGAAGGATCGTATACAACTATCATCCCTTGTGCAATACCTTCTGTATTTGTAGGGAAGAGATGAACCTCAGGGAAACTCCTTGGTTCCTTCCTACAATCATGTGTCTTTGGTCCTCATCATTGACCAAGCTCAACCATTTTTTCTTACACTTGAGTATCGCCTCATGCAAGTCCAACCATTCCATACCGATCACAATGTCATAAGACCCTAAGATCATGACATACAGGTTGGCCCTGGTAACAAACGCTCTGAGGTTAAGGCTACAACCTATAACCTTCCCTCCAACCTTTTGTTTGTCTCTCGAAGCCATTTCCACAAAGCTAAACTCGTCCTGTTCATCTTCCTTTACCTTAATTATTTTTAGCACTGCAACAGAAATAAAACTCTTTGTAGCACCTGGATCTATCAAAATAATAAGGGTTTGGTAAGCGATGGTACTTGACATCTCGAGCATTGTCGAATGGTGCTCTTCCTGGCGATTTTTTACCACTGCATGAATCTGATGGGCCTTGCCAAAATCTCCCACGGTAGTGGGTCCGACTAATCCAGATGCTCTAGTCCTCTCCCCTAGGTAGTCACACTAGTAATTTGGCTCTCCACATGTCCAACACACTTTATTTGCTTCAATGGTCCCGGTACCTGAAGTAGAAGTTGACAACCCACCAACCTGGAACACTAGTTTGTTCTACTAAACAGGCCTAAACTGTTGCTACTGTGGTCGACGTTGTTGTTGGTGTTGTGTTCCTCGATAAGGATTCCACTATAGAGGCATGTAATTTTTAAACCTGTGAAGTAAAGAAATGCATATAGATTCTTAAGAAAAACAAAATTTAATCAATGGCTCATTCACATAGTACACAAAGATTTATACCCGAAACCCTCAACTAGGAAAACCTTTCTTATATTCGTTATATCAAATTTCACCATTAACTATACAATATATACAATGTTTTTAGGTATTTTGTAGATACTGTTGTAACAAATATCAAAATTGACTGCACTGGGGAAGGTGTTCTACCCGACTCCAATTCATCCTCCTAGCAGGTACCTACAAGAAATTCCTAAGATCGCTTCAACATTGCTTGGAGTTGCATTTTCCAAGCATATTGTCCACTTATATTCATATACTGGTGTTTGCGAGTTGAGGCAACATCTAGAAATTTGTGCCCATATTGGTGGTGTGAATGATATTGCTTTTTCTCGCCCGAATAGCAAGTTGCTCTGTCGGTTATCAACTAGATGAAGAACATTCTCGAGGACTGTTGTAGAAAGAAATAACCCCACATGGTAGACCTTCTCCTTCAAGGAACTGATTGAAGCCACACACAATTTCTATTATAATAAAAAACTTGGGGAAGGTGGTTTTGGCACCGTTTACCTTGGTCAACTTTCAGATGGATCACAAGTTGTTGCCAAAAGATTAAAAGTTTGGAGTATCAAAGCTGAAATGGAGTTTACAATGGAATTTGAGATTCTCAGTTAACTTAGACACAAAAATCTATTGAGCTTGCGTGGATATTGTGTTGAAGGCAAGGAATGTCTCATTGTTTATGATTACATGCAAAACTCAAGTCTACATGCACATTTACATGGCCGATATCCTAGACCATCCCTCCTTGATTGGCCCAAAAGAATGAAAATAACAATTGGATCCGCCGAAATTTTAGAGTACCTTCATCATGCAAACCCTCATATACTGCTAGATTCATCATGCAAAGTCAAGTCAAGCAATGTACCTTCATCATGCAAAGTCAAGTCAAGCAATGTACTGCTAGATTCAGACTTTCAAGCGTGGGTTGCTGACTTTGGTTTTACTAAACTTATATCAGATGGTGCAACACATGTGACCACACGAGTTAAAGGGACATTGGGTTATCTTGCCCCTGAATATGCCATGTGGGGAAAAGCTTCTGAAAGTTGCGACTTGTACAGTTTTGGAATCTTTTTACTCGAACTTGTGAGTGGAAAGAAACCAACAGAGAATATGGTGCCAGGTGCAAGGTGTACTCTTGCTGATTGGGCAGTGCCTTTGGTTTCAGAGGGAAGATATGATGAAATAATAGATCCAAAGATACCCGGAAAATATAACATAGAGGAATTAAAGCGAGTTCTTCATGATGCAGTAGCTTGTGCTCACACTTCTTCTGGGCAGAGACCGACAATGCATGAAGTAGTTGGATTCCTTAAGGGGGAATTGGACGAGAAATTATTTAAATAAAGAACTCGTAAACATGTAAAAAATCTGAAGTTGGATAATGTAAAATATGAACAATGATTAGTTGAAACAACTGAAAATTTTGGGTCATGTTCAACAAATGCTTCAATGGAAGATGGGGCAAAAGAAAAAACTATTGCGGATCCAGGTTTTGATGTTGAGACAGCCCTATTATTTTCCCCTGGCATTTGCTTACTAATGGTTATGTGAAATCTTTTGGTGGAGAACGGTTACCTAAATTTTCTCCTGGCGATAATGGTGGACCTCTTATGGCAGATCAGAGACCTGAACTAGTTGGTGGCGTGCTATCTCATGCAGACGTTACGGGCATGCTGCATTTTTGGCAACGCATGAACTACTAATTATTGTTCTTGCAGGTAAATCAGAGAGATTCTCCCGACAGGACTGACATTATTGTCAAGGGCCGTTTGAAATGCGTTTCTCTCGATTATTGATTGCCTCTGGCTATGCAGAGAATTGAAGAGATGACACTGAGAACGTTGAAGATGCAGGATGAAAAGTTGAGGTTAGTCGTAGCAGACGGTCGGTTCCATTGAGTCCGTGTATGAGATATCGACCGACGGTGTGGTTTGCACGTAGAACCTAGCATTCAAGCACGTTCTAGAGTGATACTAGAGCATTGGCATTAAGCGTACTAGTACATACACTCTCTGAGATTTACTTCATTTTTACGATGGATCATTGTCTCATTCAGATGGTTATCAGTCGTGAAAAGATTATGTTGTTGTCTGGCTTGAACGTATCCATGTCAGAATTTTCCAAGTACAGAGAACTATTAGAGATCATAAGGATGCCTGGAGAAGTTGCCGAGAGCCTGTGGATAGCCAATGAATCGGCCTTTAAGTAAACAAAGAAACGTATGCAACAGAGGCCATGAACGAAAGTACACAATTCGTATGTCCAGCCTTTCACGAGAAGAATATTTTTTCTAGAGTGGGAAAGCTCGTAACATCATAAACTATTTTATAATATATTATGCCACAGGACCTCATGAAGGGACTGGACAGCCTGGTGTTCCTCCTCTATGATGTTTTCATGGAAGTCGAGGTACAGGGCGAGAATATTAATGCCATTGATATTTAAGCAGACCTCACTGTTGTTCATCTTCCAGAATCCATGATATATGCCAAACGGTCACAAGCATTATGTTGTTAATGCTATTGGGCAATTCAACTTGAATTCACTCAGAGAGCCATGATTGTTGCCTTTCTATGTAGAAGATCTACAACTCGGCTAAACTGGGTTCTTGGAACTAGCTACTTGCAGGCTGTAGCAAGGCCACTGGTTTGCTATTCTGTCAAAAATAGTATTTTAATATAAACAGGCTTCCTGTTAGCTGGGAATCGCCATATAGGTGGCTTGCTATCACAATCTCCAACACCCACAAGCTGCTATATACTGAATCTGGAAAGCAGCCTGATGATGATTAAATAGTTAGGCAGTCTGAGGATGAAACTCAGTTTGAGGATACTGGAATAAGAAAGGTGAGATATTCATATCATATGGAGTTTTTATCCGAAACATCATGCAAAGAAACCCCATGTTACAGTATTTTAGACGACCATGGTCGCCAGATTGTTGGCACTGATTTGGAAGAGGTTGACAAAGAATTTGCACTAAAAGTGTACAGTGACATGGTGACTGTTCATGTTATGGATATCATATTTTATGAAGAACAGAGACAAGGTAGGATTTCATTCTATTTGACATCCATCGGAGAGGAGGCTGTTAGTGTAGGATCTGCTGCAGGTCTAAGTATTGAGGATGTGGTGTTTGCCCAGTACAAAGAAACTGGAGTACTACTTTGGTGAGGCTTTACATTGCAAGAGTTAGCAGATCAATGCTTTTGAGACCGCAGCTTCCAAGTGTCAAGGAAGGAATGACGAGTTATCAAACGATTAGTAATGGTTCCAGTAGCTGGCAGAGGTGCCTGGCAGTTGCAGAATGCCATGAAGGCGAACCATTTCAGATTCCCAGAGCGCAAAGAGATTTGTTCTTAGATGTTTTCTTTTAAATAATGGTTGTATGTAATAGAGAAAAAGGGGGAGCCCGGGAGCCTTGAGAGGCTGGGTTTGTAATGCAATTTCTTATCAAATATAGAACAGAGTTTCAAGAGATTCTACACTTTGTCACTGTCTAATTCTGTTTTCTTCATGTATTATTGTTTCTGAATTTTTCATCACTGCGCTTTCTTCCTTATTATTTCAGCTTGTAATGGTTACAATTCAGTACAACCTCTGCTGTAGCTATTTGAAGCATCCCTTAATGTGCATTTTTTCCTTTGTTTTGTCGTGAGTGAAACAATACCTGCGCTTTAATCATTTTTCCTCATTTACAAGTTTTATTTGTGCGCAACTTTTCCTCTGTCTTTCAGCGAGACAAGACCTGCATTCAAA
Organism: Picea sitchensis; assembly: GCA_010110895.2. NCBI lineage: Eukaryota > Viridiplantae > Streptophyta > Pinopsida > Pinales > Pinaceae > Picea > Picea sitchensis. The sequence continues at coordinate 31,925 of SNQJ01S0048198.1, read as the reverse complement.
TATTTGAAGTTTCAGTGTTATTTCTTCTATTGAAAGGAAGACCAGATGCTTGGCTTTTTCTTTCAGTTTTGTTCATCCCTATCTGCTATCCATCCTCATGATTTTTTTAATGAATTAGACAAATGAGGTCATGCCTTTTGTTTCTAATCTATAAATGAGTGGAATGACTATTTTAGACCTAGTTCTAGAAGCTTCCTATGACTGACCAATCAACAAGATTTATTTCTTTTAAAAATGTGCTAAGGCTTGGCTCTTTCATAGCCTAGAGTCAACTCTTGCAACAACAGATACCAAAACCCTAAACCCTAAAACCTAGATTATTTTTAGTAAACCGCTAAAAATAGAAAAAAACCCTAAAACCTGGACAATGCCTTGTGCCAAAAGTTCTACATAACCAAGGGGGAGCATACCTGCCCCCCCTGGGACCACCCTAGGAAACTGCCTGACGCAGATGACATAAACAAAGCACTACTATGAGGGATCGTCAGACACAGTTGTCAAATCTGACGCGCCCAAACACACACATGCAAAGAATATAACACATACCCAACATCCTCCCACTTGTTTTTTTCTTTGCAGCCAGTGGTCCCAATATTATATAGTCAACAATCCAGGGCAACAATGCCCATTGTTACTCTCCACTAGGAGAACTTTTCTGTGCTTACAGACTTTGTCAATGAATTTGCAACATTATTCAAAGTGTCAACCTTTTCCAACAACACCTTCTTTTCCTCAACCATGTCTCTCACAAAGTGATACTGAACATGAATATGCTTTGTCTTCGAATGAAAAGCTGGGTTCTTTGCCAAGAATATTGCACTCTAACTGTCACAATCTAATCTCACTTCTTGTTGTACCAACCCAATACCTCAACACAATCTTTGTAACCATACTGCTTCTTTGCTTGCATGAGTGGATGCCATGTATTCATCTTCTGTAGTTGAGAGTGCCACTACAACCTGTATTTTTCTCATCCAACTGATTTCTCCTCCAAATAGGTTAAAGACATACCCACTTGTAGATATTTTGTGATCCAGATCTCCATCCCAGTCTGCATCAACAAAGCCATGTATGTCCACCACTCCATCCAATCCTGGTCTTCCTTGGTATCAAAATCCATAACTGGTAGTGCCACGAAGATACCTGAAGACCCTCTTTACTGTTGTCCAATGCTCCTTCCCTAGTTTTGACATATACCTTCTCAAAACTCCCACTGCATGTGCAATGTCCGGTCTAGTATAGACCATTACATACATCAAATTTCCAACTGCACTGGCATATGAAACATGGGACATGTCTTCTTCTTCTTCATGTGTCTTGGGACACTGATCTGCAGATAAATTTACACCTGTAGGAATAGGAACCTTGACCAGTTTACTTCCATGCATATTAAACCTCTTTAATATTGTCTCAACATATTTTCTTTGATTTAACCAGAGTTTCCTATTTGCACGATCTCTTTTAATATCCATTCCCAGAATGAAGTTAGCAGCACCGAGATCCTTCATGTCAAATTTGGAGGATAGCTGTGATTTCACCTCCTTAATAACATCCATGTTATTTCCTACCAACAACATGTCATCAACATACAACACTACATAAATGAAGTGATTACCAAATTGCTTGGAATATACACAGTGATCAACCTTGCTTCTTACAAATCCCAATCCAAGGATGTATGTGTCAAACTTTTGATACCACATCCTAGGTGATTGCTTTACACCATATAGTGACTTCTTTAGCTTACAAACCAGCTCTTTCTTTCCCTTCACTACAAATCCTTCTGGCTACTTCATGTAGATTTCTTCTTCCAAATCCCCATGTAGGAATGATTTCTTCACATCCATCTATTCCACTTCAAGATCAAAATCAACAATAATCGATAAAAGAATTCTAATAGAAGTTAACTTAGCAAAATGAGAAAAAATCTCACCAAAGTCAATTCCCTCTACCTGGGAATAACCTTTTGTTACTAACCGAGATTTGTATTTCTCCAATTTACCTTGTGCATTAAACTTCTTCTTGAACAACCATTTTCTACCAACCGATTTTCTTCCAGCTGGCAACTCAACTATATCCCATGCCTCATTCTTATCGAATGCATCCATTTCTTCAACCATGGCCTTCTTACAAAGTTTACTATCCTCTGAATTCACTGCTTCCCTGACAATTTTGGGATCATCATCAGTAATAGGTAAAGAAAAATTGGAGCGAAAATCAGGTGGACTATACCTTTCTGGTTTGATTCTATCTCTCACTGATATCCTCAATACTGGGGTATGAGGTTTTTCTTCTTCTGCTACTGCTGCTTCCTCTTCTTCAGATGATTCAGATTTTGCAATATCCAAATCAAGCTCTATTTTCTCAGGTTCATCTTGAGTTGGTAAGAATTCATGTTTGGACACATCTTTTACCTCTTTGAAGACAACAAATCGACTATAAACAATTTTCTTGGTTTCTCGGTTCCAAAGCTTATAACCTTTCACACAATATTTATAACCAATAAAGATACACTTTTCAGCCTTTTTATCTAGCTTACTTCTCTTTTCCTTTGGAACATGTACATAAGCATCACAACCAAACACTCGAAGAAGTTGAAGAGAGGGTTTCTTTCCAAACCATACCTCGTGTGGAGTTTTATCATCCAACGTTGATGAAGGTGATCGATTGACCAGGTAACATGTTGTACCCACTGCCTTTGCCCATAATTCTTGTCCTAACCCAGCACCGTTGAGCATGCTCCTTGCTTTTTCCATCAGTGTCCTATTCATCCTTTATGCAACTCCATTCTATTGAGGAGTGTATGGATTAGTCTTCTGCCTTGCTATACCACACTTCTTACAAAATTCTTCGAATTCATTTCCGCAGAATTCTCCACCATTATCTGTTCTCAATACCTTTATTTTTTTCTCTGTCTGATTTTCTACCAAAGCCTTAAACTCTTTAAATTTATCAAATACCTCAGATTTATTTCTAATAAAATAAATCCATGTGTTCCTTGAAAAATAATCTATGAATGAAACATAATACATAGATTTACCTAGGGATGGAACATGAACAGGTCCAAACACATCGTTGTGTATCAACTCTAAGATCCCCTTTTCTGTTGTAGCACCAGATGGGAATCTTACTCGATTTTTTTTACCATATATGAAATGTTCACAGAAATCAAAATCTAGAGTGCAATTAGACATACCTTCAACCATACCTTTATCATGTAGTGTTTGAAGGCCCTCTTCTCCAATATGCCCTAGTCTTTGATGCGACAACATGGTCTTATTTTCTAGGACAGTATTGGTCTTGTCTCCTCCATTTCTCTACTCAGGGACAACAAAACTGTTACACCCATCAGTATAAGTGCTTCGCAACAACTTGTACAGAGTTCCACACCGAACTCCCCTCATCAACACCATTGCTCCTTGTACCATCTTGCAAGTGTTCTTTCCAAATATAGTATCCACTCCTGCATCATCCAACTTGCTTACATATATTAGGCTCCTGGCAAGTTTTGGAATGTGCAGAACCCTAGGGAGAGTTCTAATCCTTCCATATTTTAGCAACAACTTAANCTGATTTTCTACCAAAGCCTTAAACTCTTTAAATTTATCAAATACCTCAGATTTATTTCTAATAAAATAAATCCATGTGTTCCTTGAAAAATAATCTATGAATGAAACATAATACATAGATTTACCTAGGGATGGAACATGAACAGGTCCAAACACATCGTTGTGTATCAACTCTAAGATCCCCTTTTCTGTTGTAGCACCAGATGGGAATCTTACTCGATTTTTTTTACCATATATGAAATGTTCACAGAAATCAAAATCTAGAGTGCAATTAGACATACCTTCAACCATACCTTTATCATGTAGTGTTTGAAGGCCCTCTTCTCCAATATGCCCTAGTCTTTGATGCGACAACATGGTCTTATTTTCTAGGACAGTATTGGTCTTGTCTCCTCCATTTCTCTACTCAGGGACAACAAAACTGTTACACCCATCAGTATAAGTGCTTCGCAACAACTTGTACAGAGTTCCACACCGAACTCCCCTCATCAACACCATTGCTCCTTGTACCATCTTGCAAGTGTTCTTTCCAAATATAGTATCCACTCCTGCATCATCCAACTTGCTTACATATATTAGGCTCCTGGCAAGTTTTGGAATGTGCAGAACCCTAGGGAGAGTTCTAATCCTTCCATATTTTAGCAACAACTTAACCCTTCCACGTCCCATGATTTTTGTTGTCAAGTCATATCCTAGGAATACATCACCACCATCATATTTTTCATATTCAAAGAACCACTCCCTATGAGGAAAAATATGGTATGATGCACATGAGTTGATCAAACATACATCACAACTTGCATGTGTACTTGTAGATGCCAGGTAAACATCACCTCCTTCTTCAGTGGAGGTTTTTTACTCTGTGGAAGAGGTATTATCACATCCCTTTGGTTTTTCAACCTTATTAGACTTGCAATCTTTCTTATAATGCCCTATTTTACCACACTTCCAACATTTCCTCAAATATTTTCCTAGAGACTTAGATCTACCTGTAGATTTAGATCTCAACCCTGAAGGCTTACCAGGGTTCCTATATTGGGTACACCCTCTTACAAATAAAGCATCTTTGTTGTGACCATCCATTCTTTTTTTCCTCATCTCTTCAGATAACAAGGATGAAACTACATCCTCATACTTCAATGTAGATTGAGTGGTACTACCTATTGCTACAACCAGATTATCCCAAGAGTCTGGAAAAGAAAATGACAAAGTAATACAGTCATCTTCTTCTACAATAGTAATATTAACATAGCCAAGTTAACTTACCAGAGTATTAAAGGCATTTAGATGTTGTGTCAGTAAATCTTCATCTTCCATTCCAATATGATAGAACTTGTCTCGAAGAAACAACTTGTTTACCAGGGACTTTGATTGAAACAAATTCCCCAACTTATCCCATAGTTCCTTGGCTGTAGATTCTCCTGAGACATTTAACAACACTGAATCTACCAGGCAGAGTCGAATAGTACTCCTTGCTCTTCTTTCTAACTTCTCCCATTCTTCCTTCGACATACCAGTAGGTGGTGTACTAGTAGTTTGTGCACTAGTAGGTTGTGTACTAGTCGTCTATGTGTCAATAGGTTGCGTACCAGTAGGCTGTGTACCAGGATCCATAAGGATGGATTGTTATTTGTATACAAGAAGGTCCTCCATTTTTAGCTTCCATAGTTCAAAGTTTTTACCATTGAACTTCTCTATCTCAATTCTAGAATAACTCGCCATTCCTCTTTCTGCACTCAAATCACCACTGCAAAAGCTCCCACTAAGCCCACGATTATCACATACCCAAGATAAAATTGATCTATCAAGACCGAGCCAAACACTCAACAACAAAGGTGTCCCTCTGAAGCCAAAAATGAGCTCTGATACCACATGTAAGTTTTAAACCTGTGAAGTAAAGAAATTCATATAGATTCTTAAGAAAAACAAAATTTAATCAATGGCTCATTCACATAGTACACAAAAATTTATACTAGAAACCCTCAACCAGGAAAACCTTTCTTATATTCATTATATCGAACTTCACCATTCACTATACAATATGTACAATGTGTTTAGGTATTCCGTATATACCAAAACCCTAATCCCTAAAACCAAGATTGTTGTTAGTAAACCGCTAAAAATAACAAAACCCGCCCAAAAAAAAATAATTCAGGGGGTTGTGCGTAACTAGGGGGGCATTCATGCCCCCACTGGGACCCCCCTAGGAAATTTCCAGGAGCACACGACACAAACATAACACTACTACGAGGGATTGTTAGACACAGTTGTCGAATCTGATGTTCCCACACACGCACATGCAAAGAATATAACACATACCCAACAAGGCACTTGTCATCGAGGCGTAGTGAAAGCGGATCCTCTATAGATGCCACGATATCCTGGTGATTGTCTAGATGGTGTACGATGCTATAGCACACTAGATGACACATGTCCCACTGGTCTCACTGGAGTCCTACTCTAACCCCCTGTTGATAATCCCCTGCTCTTCTATGACGACCTTCTGGACAAAATAATGCAAGGTTTGAGGCATCATAATCCACAACTTTACATTAATTCCAACGTTAAGTCTGAACATGAACTTGTTGACCTTAAGTTTCTCGGTATTCAGGTGCAGAGCATACCGAAGAAACTCCATGAAACGAGATTCGTACTTGAGCACCGTACGACCGCCCTGTCGCAAGGCATTGAACTCATTGATCTAACACTCAATGAATTCCTCAGATAGATACCTCTCCCAAAATCATTGCTCAAACAATTCCCATGACACGTCTTCGACTACCATGTTCAATTATGGCAGGAGCATCTTCCACCATAGAAGAGCGCTCCCCTTCAGTTGAAAGACCACCATGGAGACCTTCATGTTGGAGGTATAGTTGCGAAGTGAAAATCAAATCACCATATTCGCCAACCATGCCTCAGCCACTACACCATCCGGGGCTCTAAAGAAATTGGGAAATTTGAACTTCTCAAGTTTGTGGTGAATGCTACCAGTACCAACCAGAGAACGTGGTGGACCCTCAGGAGGTGTTTGCGTGCTGGCCTCATCTCTATCCAAATGGTTGATCAGTGCCTCAGACATTCTCTGGAAGGACCTCATCATCACAATCACATCACCCACAACTATCGTTTCCTCTTCGAAAACCTATTCATCTCCCTTGGGATCAGTCCCCTCGGGCATGGATGCTATTGGGGTTGTCGTACATCCTCGCCTATCACCCCCTCGTCTGCCTCTGTGGCCTCCTCTAACCATGATTACTTGCACAAATACAAATCAATTTAATTAGTGACATTTATAATCAAATATCTAATCAATGGAAGCCATAGTGGTCCTAAGTCATGGGTCAAACTGGCTCTGATACCATATGTAAACATCCCATTCCTTACATTAATGTAAACTTTCATCATCCAAAGAACTTTGGGATAAGTTATATCACATATATTCTTCAACCATTGCAGATTCAGAAAATGCCAAATAAGATGTAGATGCAAAACAAGAAGAAAGATGCTCATCATGTCAGACAGATTTAGAAGAGCAAGAGTATGAAGAAGCAAAAGTTGATTATAGAGAAAAATTGATCAGTGCAATTGAATATCTAAAGAAATAAAGAGAATAAAACAAGTCATCCAAGAAAGAATTGATGAAGGAAAATGAAAATGTTCAAGGTTCCGAAAAAAGATTAGAAGGTCATCAAGAATTTAAGAGCTCAACTAGAAAAGGACAGAATAATTGAAGAAACTCTAGAATATCAAAATAAATGTTTATAAGCCAACATAGAAACACAAAAGGAAGAAGCATAAATGAGAGAAAATATATTGATGGATCATCTCAAGGAAAGAACCAATGACTTAAACAACCTTGAGGAAGATTTTGGTCCAGAAGAGAGAAGACTAGAAGAAGAAATAATTACATTGAAAATCCAACTTGAAGAAGCAAAGAGAAAATAAGAGGTCATGAAGTCTTATATAATGAAGAAAGAAGAAGAGGCTGAGAATATTGAAGAAGAAGTTGTTACATTAAGAGTCAAAATCGCCAATCTTAACAAGAATGTTGAAGAGAAAGAAACATCCACATCAATTGTAGAGAATGAAGAGAAGCACTCTACGTTGCCAGAAAAGAAGAATGAAGAAAATAGAAAGAGTTATGCAGAAGTACTCAAAGGAAGGAATCATGGTGAAATAAAATCTAAGAAAACTATTGAAGATACATCTTCAAGAAGACCATCCATGTTCAATCCACAAATAAGCTCCAATCATGATCATGAATAGTCAAGGAAAAAATTTGTAAGGACTACACCACAAAGAAGATCATTCACTCCCAGGTATGAAAATTTATTTTATGGTCATTGCTTTCATTGTACTAACTTTGGACATAAGGTTTCATATTGCAGGGATTATAAATAAAATGTTCAAACAATAAGTTCCTATGTGGTCTCACTAACATTGAGTGTTACAAATGTCATAACTATGGACACATAGCCAGTGATTGTAGAAGCATGATCAATACTTCCATGAAAGAGAATATTGATATTAGATATAATAAAGTATGGATAAGAAAATAGGAATAACAGGTGAACAAATACAAGGTACCATAGATCACAAGATTGGAAATAAAACGAGATGAAGTAAATTCTAGAGAGAAAAAGAAACATGTCAGATACATAAAGGTTTGGAAAATAATTGAAAGAAAGGAAGGATGGGTAAATAAGGAACAGGTTCAAGAGAATGTACTTTCTAGAATTGTAGTGAAAGATGAATCCACAGACAAAAAGAAAGAAGTCAAAGCTGAGAGAGATAATGAGTCCACAAATGAAGATGATGATGAATACACATCAGAGAAGGAATTTTTCTGAGCCATCCATCTTAGAGACTCCCAAGTAATATGAATATTAGACAAGGGGAGTCTATGCGATAGTTGTTACATACCAAAGAACCATCCTTCGAGCAACTTGCATAATTTGACAAGACAGATTTAGAGCAATCAGTTAGAAAAAGTATAGTTTGATAGATCAATCAAGACTTCATGATAGTATAGTGATAAATGGGTCAGCATTACGGACAGTTGTCCAAGTAGAGTCTTGGAAAGTACGGACATAGATGGATTCATAAGAACACTTAGCAGGTTTTGACAAATATATGATAGTGGATGAGAGCATTGATTCATAGATTGGTTCAGAGAGTGGTTCAGAGACAAAGGAGCATTATCATAATGGATGATAATTACACAGGAAATGGCTTGAACAATGCTAATGGATTCCAAATTGACATATTTTTTTTGGACATATGCAGTGCATACATCAATTCACATTCAAAACAGATTAATGCTCAGAAACAATAATGAAAATACTCCCTACGAACTATGTAAAGGAAGCGCAGACAACAACCTCTACATCAAGGTAACTCAAGGTAGTATTTTATTAATTGAAATTCATGTTGATGATATTGTTTTGGAAGTACTAATGACAGGTTAAGCCAGAAATTTGCAAAGGATATGCAGAATGAATTTGAAATTTCATTACTTGGATATCTATCCTTCTTTTTGGGTCTTCAGATATGTCAAAGAAACCAATGAATTTTTATTTCTTAAACTAATTATATATCAGAGAAATGATAAATAGGTTCGGAATGGAATATTGCAAATTAGTTACCACTCCTATGCAAACTAGTTGCAAGTTGAGAAAACATGATGATTCAAAGTCTACATACTAGAGGCAATGCATGTCAATGATTAGTAACTTACTATATGTACAACATCTAGACCAGATGTAATGCAGGAAGTTGGACATGTGGAATGATTTCAAGAAGCACCAAAGGAATCACATGTATTAGCAGTGAAGATGATTTTCAAATATCTCAAAGGAACATAAGAGTTTGGATTATGGTATCCAAAATGAAAGGATCTACCACTTATTTCCTACACAGATGCGGATTGGGCAGGTTGGATTGTTGATCGATGAAGTGCCACTAGAGAAGCATTCTACTTGGGTGAGTGTTTAGTATCTTGGCTAAGCAATAAACAATAATCAATATCCTTATCTACAGTCGAGGCATAGTATATTGCAGCAACACCATGTTGTACACAGGTTCTATACATGAAACAAACTTTGACAGATATACAGGTTGAGTATGATGAGCCCATTCCAATCTATTGTGATAATACAAGCACCATTAGTATCTCAAAAAACCTGGTGATGCTCTCCAAGATGAAGCACATTCCAATCAAGTATCACTTTCTACGCGACCAGGTTGCAAAGAAGAGCATTAGAGTTTAATATGTGGGAACAAAAGAACAAGTGACATACATCTTTACAAAACTGCTTCCACGAGAAGCCCTTGAGTATATTAGCCAAAGAATAGGAGTAATTTCTACTCCAAAATGAATTCTTTTGAATGCTTATCTGATATGTCTTAGATGTACACGAGGAAGCACCATAAATAGGAGAAAGGGGGAGAGATTTATTAGATGCAACGGTAAATGCTTGGAGAGAGAGCATAGAGGCATGTTTCCAAGAGGAGTGATTGTCACAATATAAGAATGAGAGATATGACTTCATAGTGATACCATTTGTCAAAGGGGGAGATATTATTCATATGAAGGGAAAGAGAGTAATTTGAGGTTTATAAAGACAAAGAAACATAAAAGGAACATAGACAGGGGAAGCAACCCCAAGGACAGTTCAGTGAGGGGGAGCAACCCCAAAGGGAAATACCCTTTTCCATTTATGTAAAAAGGGAGAGAGACAGAAACATTTATGAAGAGTATAATCATGAATGTTATCATGACTAAGTGTTTCCATTAATGTTGGTGTTTCCATCAATGCCAAAGGGAGAGATTGTCAAACAATTGGATTAGGTTAATGGATAGTTGGTATGGATTGTTGGTTTTCATTGATGTCAAACATTAGGGAGTGATATTGTAGATTGATTTCAACCCTTACTGATTGATGTCAACCCTTGGAGAAATTTTGGTAGCAAATTCTGATAGCACAAAGGTTTGGGTAATGGACTCAAGTTTGTTTGATGTATAATGGTATGATTTTTAATATATTTTAAGGTAATACTATCATATATGGGTATTACATGTCATTCCATTTCCGGTGGTATGTGGAACATCACATAACTCCTCATGGTTAGAGAGTTATGGCCTTGTGAAGTTGGAGAACCCAGGTTTGGGTAATGGATCCAAGTTTGTTTGATGCATAATGGTATGAGTTTTGATATATTTGCAGATATGACTATTCTACATGGATAGTACATTTCATTCCATTTTTGGTGTCATGTGCAACGTCACATAACTCCTCACGGTTTGAGATTTATGGCCTTACGAATTTGGAGAACCCTCATGAGTCATCTAGAAGCCCCAAAAGGTCAAAGTAGTCAAAGTGGTTTAAGAGATTTTTAGAAGGTAAATAATAAAGTGAAGTAATGAGTGTACTATAATTCAAAGTTAATACAAAAGAAATTATTTAAATAATAAAGTTAATGGAGAAATTACTAAGTTGACAACTGGTTAGAATTGGGTGAGCCCTAAAATAAGGAAAGTGGTTTAAGATGGTTAGAAGGTAACCCCTTGAGGTAAAGTGAAGTGATGAGTGTACTATAAGTCAAAGTGAATAAAAAATAAATTATTTAAATAATAAATTTAATGGATAAATTACTAATTGTACAAGTTGTTAGAATTTGGTCAACCCTAAAATAAGGAAAGTGGGTTAAGATGGTAAAAATGTAACCCCTTGAGGAAGCTACATGAAAGTATAAATAAGAGGCAATGCTCTCTCATTTTAAATAAAACTTGAGAATATTGAATATATAGAGGTGAATGAGGTAACCAAAGGATATATAAGCTGAATTTCAGAGAGAAGGTGATGTAAAGAAGGGCGAAATTCAAGGGAGGATAAATTATTTTGATGATGCTTTCTAAGGTATGTTATTTACAGTTCATCCCACAATTTTCACAATAAATATTTTTCTAGAATGATTCAGACCATGAAATTGATAATCCATTGACAAAACATATCCAAGTAGTTGTGGTACGAATTTCAGCTTGTGGTTCATTGTATTTTTGGAGTTACAATCCGTGGAAAATAGAGTTTATGGTTAGTCCTGAAACTAGTCTAAAACAAGTGTTTCGGGTAAACACGTCATAACTTATTCATAATAGATCTAAATTAAGTAAAAAAACATGTGTTGGTTAGAGTACACTCTTTTTTATTCTGTGTAAAATTTTCAGATGCATACAACAAATATTCTGTGCGGGGCATGCTCTACAAGTTCTCTCTCTAGAATAAGACATAATTCAACAAGGTATGTCATTTTTGTTATAACTCCTTTTATGAGAGGTTTCAAGTAGTGACCCTTGGAGTGATTTCATAAAACACACTAAATAACATTGTGTACTATTTTTAGATCTTTATTCATTGCAGGTACATAGTTATGATTATTTCAAGTTAGGGTTGTTGACTAATCCAAAACTAGTCATGTGAGACTAAAGACAAGTTTGATGAAAATGATAGTCTCTTGTCATTAAAGTTAAGGAAGGTTTGCAAGTATGTGATCATATACACCAAATATATTATATACTTAGAAATCAGATTTGGATGATGAAATTGATGAGGGATTTTGGTTGAGGTACATGTTGGCTACATGGTTGAGACAAGTAGTTAATGACTTGGCACATACATGAGGTTTATAGTTGATGATGTTGGTACATATTGATGAGTCATAGTTGATGAGTAGTTGATACATGATTGGTACATACTTGGTAGATGGTTGGATGCACTTTTTTATGGTACAGGTTGATTACAGGCTGTTTGGTACAGGTTGGTGCATGGTTGATGCACTTATTTATGGTACAGGTTGATTACAGGTTGAGTTACAGATTGATGGATGGTTTATGCATGGTTCAAGTTTATTGGTACAGGTTGTTTGGCGTAGGTTTATTGGTATAGGTCTACAGGAGTATATCTCAAAGTGATAGTGTGATAGTGGTTCCATCATTCTACTTATATGTTAGGGTGGTTGGACGGGGCAAGTAAAGGTGGTTGTAACCACCTTCTAGTTGTAGCCAAAGAAAATAAAGGGTTGTAGCGTCCTTCTAGTTGTAGCTAGAGAATTGGGGAGTTGGAGCTTCCCTTAGGCTGTAGCCTGAGAAAATAGGGGTTTGGAGCCTCCTTCCAGTTGCAACTGGAAAACAAAGGAACTTGGTGCTTCCAATGAATGAAATTATTCAAGACATATAAGAAAAAATATTCTGTGGTTTTCTCCTGCTTTGGGTTTCCATGTAAAACATTGGTTTGTTGTGTATGTGTATGATTGTTCATTTTTTCATTTCTTATTTACTCTAAAGTTATTGGATGATAACGCTACATTGATATAACACTTGGATTATATGGTTAAAAAGGATTAAATTTCTCTATTACTGTTTCACCCCCCTTCTCAATAATCCAACAACTAATTTGGTGTTAAAAGACTAAGTAAAATTTATATATTATTATATCTATATATTTATATCTAGGTTTGATTACAACGGGTGACATTCATGTTTCTATACACTTACTTTATCCCTATTTTTTCCATGATATTGAGCTTGTTAGACTAGCTAATAAACTAATCACGATGTTGTAATTAATGGGAGACATACACTTAATGAAACATGTATTCTATATAATACACATCTTATGGTTATGTTGGTAACATCTTAATGTAAGATCTGTACTTTATTTACCATTTATAACACTATGAAATGATATACAATACCCATTCGTAAGATATTGATTTAACATGTTTCATGGATGACAATTTATAGCGATTAGATATGTATTACTATGTGTTATAAAGAAACTTTATGATTACACTTTCTCTATAATGTATGTAACATTGATTAGATTGAGATGTTGATTATGGAGATACATTACCAATTGTCTTAACTAGGTAAATTGATTCCAATCAAGAAAGCTAATGTAACAACCCTAGCTAAATGATTGCTTAAGATTTACCAAGTATAATTAATTAAATAATTAACTGTCCTAATGTGTATTAGTTAAATAATGATTATTTATTAATAATATTAATTAATTACTTATTGTTTAATATATGTTGATTAATTAATTAATTGATTGATTAACACATTTAATGTATAGGGTAAAGAATTAAATACTTAATAACTTTTAATTCATTATTATAAAACTTTATGTATGCAGGGGATGAAGCATTGAATGGAGGGATAAGGTATTAAATGGAGGGATAAGGTGGGTGGCATTAAAGGAGTGTAGGAGGTGGTGAATGGAAGGGGATATGAGGGGGAGAGGCATTCGAAAAGGGGCACTTTTTGAAATTTGGGGAAGAGGAAGGATTATTTGAGATTAGAGATTGTATTTCCTGGTTGGTATTTTCTGGTTTTGGAGTTTGGGTGGACTGTTATAGGGGTGCACCAGGTTGCTGGGAGTTTTGGGCTCGGAAGCCAGGAATCCTCACAGAAACCTGGAGCTAGGGAGTCGGATAGGCTATGTTCCTAGCTGGCAGGGAGGAAAGATTCAGTTTTGGGCAGAGTTTGGGTAGAGTAGCAGAGAGGACAAACAAAGATTGGGGAATTAGCATCAGACAGAGGTATGTAATTTCATGAATTTGTTGTATTATGTGGTTGTTAATTAAATTTACTTTCATGATGTTGATAAATTTAATTTATGTTGAATAATCAATGATTATAAGTTAATGATGAAATTGTACAGCGTATAATTTTATTTATTCTTTATTTTAGCGTTTGTTTTATAAGGCTCTGTGGGGACAGATACCTTACACTTGGTATCATATCTCTAGTTTAAAATCCAGGGCCAAGGGCCTACCCACCTACTCAAAATTGACCCAAAAATAAACTAGAAAAACCTTAGAAACTGTTGTAAGTTTGAAGGAGGCCTGTAAGAAGCCTCACCTGTATGTAAGAAGCCTCATCTGTAGAAGGAAGTAACATTAATATTGAACTATAAAAGAGGTAGATAATCCACACACACACACACACACACACACATATATAAGTTAGATGAAAGAAATTTATGAATCTTGATATATATATCTATATATATAAAAACAAAAACAAAATTAAAAAATTAAATAAATAATTCTCCCTGGCCCCACTATCCATTCAAAGATTCCTAGAAGGCTTCAACAAACTTCTTTGATACCATGATGATTTTTTCTAACACATGGTGAACAGATTCTGCTCTTATAGTTAACTAAGGCAGTCTGAATTTAAATGCTAATCAAAACTGCAATCTGAATCTCAATAGAATCTATAAACACACAGTTAGAAAACATACAATGTAACACATAAATTATTGTTAAGAACCCCTGTTACTGATACTCCATTACTGCAGAATAAAAATTTGCTACAGGAAAATTCTATAGACATAATTTTCTATGGAATAAATAAAACTAAAACTCTCTAATACAGATCCATACCCTAGCCCTTTCTCTTAAATAACTGAGAGGGGATTCCTAGGTTTACAAAAATAGATATATTGCTTATATCTCAAGATATTCATGCAAGAGAGTGCGCTCCAAAGAGGATTTGTGCCCTATCTAACAAAAAAAAAAAGAATTTAGAAAGACTGTTAAAAATAAAACAGACTGCCTCATCTAAATTTAGTGCCTTATCTCTAAACTGAAGACTATGGATAAAATTATCCTATTCAATCTATAGAGGGTGCATGCATGCATGCATATTCCCTCACTACTGGAATACTAAAATTAGTGATATGCCCTTACTATCTATTTATCTGCCATAAGTGCTCCAACCCAGTAGAAAATTATCCTATTCTTTCGAATGGAAAGAGTCCAGGGAGACACCTTGACTATCGCAATGGTTGTAGCTTGTTTTCCATGCCTTTATATACCTTATCAATGTCAATTCTAGGTAGAAGTTTGGATAAGCGCAAAATATCTTCAGTAATTGCATCTTCCGAGTGAATTAATGGAGTTCCCAGGAGGCAGAACGCACTGTGACATAAATTCATTAAGCACAATTATTGGGCCTGCAGGCCGACACCAAGGGAAAGAACCTACACCAATTCACAACACAATATAAGTCAAATCCGAGACTAACACACCAAGTTCCAGGCACCAGGTCACAAATGAGGGAACCCACAACGGACGCCCATTGTGCATGTGCGCTAAACTCTGAGCATAGAACAAAGAATCAATGTTGGATCCTGCTGCAGTCTTTGGCATGCTCTTTGGTAGTGATTATTTTGAAGATTATGTTGGGCAACTTGCTCTCTCTTCAATGACCTTAGTTGATATGGCAGAGGATGGACAACAACCCGATGTTCAAAATATTACGTATAGAATGAAGGCCTTGCAGAAAGAGAGGGAGGAGAAGCTTGTGCATACATTGAAAGGCCGACTTCAGCTCTACGTTGAGGGTCAAAAATAAGAATTTGTGGTCTGGGCAAATGCCGAGGCCCGTCGTCTGTCCAATGCATCTTTTGGTGAGTTTATGCTGCACACAATAGGATACATTTATACAAGGCAAGCTGCAAAGCAACTTGGCAAGAATATATTTCTGGTAGGGGTGCCTTTTTGGCAGAGTGGGTGTGTGATAAGGGTCACTTCATCAAATCTCAAGTTACAGCAGCATCATGGGTCATTGCTTTAATGAAAATGAAAGAAGGATTGAAGAAAAAGTTTGAAAGTGGTCATATAGATGAAGAGGTTCTGTCAACATTTATTTTCCAAAGAGAACTAATTAAACCCAATCTCTAAGTCCATGAGCCATGCATCACAAGAAGCTACCTGTCATAATGCCATGCACCCAAGCCACGGGGAGGAGCTACAAGAAACAAAACATGCAGGAAACAAAACTCCCACGCACGAGCCAAAGGAGGAGCCAATGGGGGCAAGGTGAGGTGCGCTACGCACTAGTACAAAAACAAAAAAACCCAACGCCAGTGCCAATGTCAAACATGAAACCCAATACCAAACGCCAGCGCTAGCGCCAAACACCAAGGTAGCCCGCACGCTGTACAAAAAAAAAAAAACCAAACACCTGCAACAACAAACAATCCAGAACCCAAGCACCAGTGCCAAACACCATTCCACACATAAGTCACTAAAGCCTAGCACCGAACGTGAATCCCATGAGGAGCATAGCAGGTGCACAATGTGTCAAACATTAGAACACAATCAGTGCACAAGGCATTTACCAAAACAATATACAAGCCAGCGCTCAGAGCCGAGCCTCGAGCCACCGAGGGAGGAGCCTGTGGCCATTACCATAACTCCGCCACAGTTGCAGAGTAGGAGAGGCCTAGGGCACATTCGCATAATGAGATAGGTGACTGGTTGATTAGGGTTAGGGGATAGACACCCGAGGAAGAGTGTGTTTAGGTTTTAGGGCACATGGGCCTCATGCGAGGATCCACGATGCCCATTTCAAATTTAAATTTTTTTTATTGTTTTAAATTTATTTTTTTGTAATAATTTGTAATTTGTTTTATTTTTTTTTGTTAGTTAAAAAAATAATATAGTAATTACTTAAAATTAATTTGATACCATTAACATACCATTAGTTTAAGATTTGATTAATTTAATTAACATACTTTATTAGTTACCATTGCTTTAATTATTGTAAGTATTTAAATTAGGTAAATATATATTTAAATTACTATATATATATTAAATAAAAGATTTAAAATTAAAGGTTTAAGTTAAATTATATGATTTAATTTTAATAATAATTTAAAAGATATATTTTAAAAATTAAAGGTTTAAGTTATTATATATGTTTTAAATTAAAGATTTAAATTTAGGGTTTTAAGGTTTAAAACTAAGGTGATTAACGTAATAAGAAAAATTAAAAGTATTGTGCTCGAGGCCCAATCTCCAAGTCCATGAGCTAAGAACCAAATCCCAACACACAAGCACCAAGCTTCAATGCATAGCCTCAGTCTCACTACATCATACGACCACAAGCCCATAAAAAATACATAACCACAACGCACAAGTGCTAAGCTCCAATGCCCGAAGGCCACCCTACAATCCTCAAGACTCTCACCTGTAGCCACTGAGTCACACAATTCAACGCATATTGACGGTGTCCACCCGGCACCTACCTCAACAGGTCCCGCACCTGACCTCCTGGTCTTAAGGATTGTTCAATTTCCTCCCTCGATCCGGAATGGCTCTTTCGATTCCCACTAGAATCTCCTTCGAATTCGACCCACAGGTATTTTTCGACAACTTATAACCTTTAGGCCGGTCACTGCTTCGTTTACGATAGAAAGCCACAATCGGGTTTCGAGGTTTCCCAATCCCCGATGTCACGACCCTTTGGGTCTTGATTTCCCAATATAACGTCACTAGGATTCCCTTCCACAATCAACGACGGTGATCGATCGTTGAGATCAACGACTCTCGATCTCCCTTGGGGTTTCGTGACTTCAAATGTCGAAGTGATTTGGTCTTCGATTCCCCGATCTCGCGAATGCTGATTTCCCGATTTGACTCTCCTTTCGGGACCTTTCATGAAAATCGAGATCGATGCCACGCATCCTTAAAGATGGACGGTCCTGATGTGCCTCGAGGTCTTTTTACCCTAGAAATCCCCGACTTCCCTGTTACGATGAGGCGACGTCAACTGGGCCCTACACATAACTTGTTTTCTCATCGGGATTTTCACACTTCACGATTCTGAAATGCAAGAGTTCCTTATCCTCAGGACCTCCTAAACACCGATCCCCGACTCTCTTTGGATTTTTGACACGCGTCCCAAGTGATGGATAGCTCATATCAACCCTCGGGTTTCACCACTTTACAAAATCATAAACACTCACTTATCTGAGATCCAACGACCACATCCCCAATCTAGACGACCACATGACATGTGTCCTCCCTGAGATCCTATGACTGTGATCCTTTCTCTATTCCGGGGTTCAACAGGTCTTGGACTCTTGACTTCTGAATCTCTGAAATACCGATGAACTCTTGATCCCTGCCAACTGTCCCAACAGATGGAAAACTCTGAACTCGTCGGGATTTTCACAATGGATTTCCCCGACCTCTGGTCCACGGGAGTTCCGATTTCCCAAACCCTGACATCTTGATATCCCAATGCCTCTCGAGGTTCTTACTCTTCTCACGAGGGTTTAAACCCTGTGCAAATCCTGTCAGATCGGACGACTGATGGGTAACTGGTCGACGATCCAACGGCTCATGACTCCTAGAGATTTAACTCCGAACGCAGCCGTAACCTCCTCGCTTCTTTTCCAGATCCAACGGCTGGTGGGATTTCACAAATCCTCTCCACAAGATCCCGACCATTGATCTCTTCCCTTTGATGATTCCACAAAATGAACCCAGTATTCTTCTGCGAAAACCTTGTTTGCCTGCGGTGCAACTGTGCAACACCTGTTTTAAACACTCCACGCCACAAAATTCCGATGCTTCTCTTCAACGATATTGAAAGCCTTATCCATCTTGAGCTTCCACAAAACTCTGAGTCTTCAATAAGACTCTTGCGCGCAATCCTTGTGGCAGTTCTCAAACACTTCCAAGTGTTGAGTTCTTTTGACTCTGCGCACACCTGCAACAACAGTCCTTGAATTCTTCACTCAGATTCACAATTCTGAGTCTTCGCTTGGCCTACACACTCCTTTCACGGCTCCTGTGCCCAACTGCACTCTGAGGGAATGAGAACAACCACTACCTCTCCTGAGATTTTAGAGAAAACCCTCTGATCTCCTTGTTAACGCACTCCTTGCGGACAATTCAACTGCACTCCTTGCAGGAATCTTGCTCAGACAGAGAAACAATTGAAACTCATTCATTCTTCCTTTCAGACTTCAACTTAGAACATGAAGTAATATACATAGCATATCAAAGCATATGTATAACAGAAAGGAAACATTCATGAGCATATCAACATCAATACACAGAGAACAACACAGAACCCTGAATTTGAATCAAACTCTTCTCTTAATTCAAATATCAATACATGGGTGTTTTTACACAGATCTCTGCATGCTCTTGTTATTCCTTCTCAATAATGTTACAATACACAATGAGGGTGTCTATATCTGTTTTCCCTCCAATCCTTCTAAAACTGTCTAATCTAATATTCAATTCTACCTACTTACATAAATGCTTTCTACCTACTATGGATGAGAGCGGATCACTCATGGTCCTATACAATGCATAAGTACGCCTCTCCTTAACTATCACATTTAAGTTTGGCACATCCACTCTTCAAAAGTTTTTAAACAATTTAACATATGCTCAAAATGTGTGGCGCTTACCCCCATGCTCGATTGATGTGGGTGATGCTCCTGCATCATACTCCCTGGCTTGAAAATTTTCATGGGCTCCTGTCCATGAGCTCTTGCATGATCTGTCCATGCTTCTGAATTTATGCTTCATTCTCCCAGCTGGCATCTTCAACTGGATGGCCTTTCCACTTGACCAAATATTCAAAGTATTATTTCCTTCTTATCTTCTTACCTACTCGTTTATCTAGTATCCGCTCCATCTGTGGCTTATCTACAGTTGTCATCTGCTTTCACCACTGAACCTCTGATTGTTCATCATTTGTTCCTACTTCCTCAGCTTTGTATGGGTATAAATCTGAGACATTGACTATCGGTGAAATTATGATCCCATCGGGTAATTCAATATCATAAGCATTTGCCCCAAATTTCTTCAAGACCTTGCAGGGTCCGATTTTCTTCATCTTCATCTTATTACACGTTCCTCTCAGGAACCTTTCTCTTCTCAAATGTGCCAGAACTAAGTCACCAACCTCAAACTAAAGTTGTCTTCTATGCTGACCTGCTCTACGTTTGTACTCCTGACTTGAATTTTGCAGTCTCTCTTTCACACGGTTGTGAAGTTCCTTCATCGCCTCCACGAATTCTTCTGCACTAGCACTGCTAATCGCAGTCTGTTCTGAATCCCTCAATTCAGAAATTCCTCTTGGCTGTATCCCATAAACAACCTTAGATGGAATCTGGCCTGTGCTCCGATTCAATGAGTCATTGTATGCAAATTCTGCCTACGGAAATATACTATCCCACTGGCTGTGGCGTTTCGTCACCAGGCTTCTCAACAAATCTCCTAGACTTATGTTCACTACTTCTGTTTGTCCATCCGTCTGAGGATGATAATATGAACTAAACAACAAGTTAGTTCCCATCTTCTTCCATAAGGTCCTCCAAAAATTCCCTACGAATTTCCTATCTCTATCCGAAACTATACTCCTTAGTAAGCCATGAAGTCGAATGACCTCCTTGAAAAATAGGTTCGCGATGTGAGTCGCGTCACTGGTTTTCTGACATGGAATGAAGTGTGCCATATTGGAAAATCTATCCACCACCACAAATATTGATTCAAATCCTCTTTGTGTTCTTGGCAACCCCAATACAAAATCCATGCTAATCGCATCCCACGACCTTTCTGGTATGGGCAATGGTTGATAAAACCCTGCATTCTGCTTTCTTCCCTTCGAATGCTGGCAAATCCTACATCTGACCACAAATATCTTGACCTTTGATCGCATCCCTAGACAAAAGTATGATTCGCTCATCTTTGCGAATTTTTTTTCATGACCGAAGTGTCCGACCAATCCTCTGTTTTGTTTCTCCTTTAGCATATTCTCCCTCATGGAGCATTTCAGAATACAAAGTTGATTTCCCTTGAACAACAACCCTTTCTGGATCATGTATTTGGCCCACTGGCTTCTATCTCTGAGAATTGGATTCTCAGTTGCTTCATACACTTCCTTGAAGTCTGGATCATCTGTGTACATGTCTCTGAGATCATCAAAACCCAATGTCTTGACTTTGAACTCCTACAACAACAAACACTTCCTGCTCAAAGCATCAACAACTTTGTTAGCAGTACCAAAAATATATTTAATCACAAAAGTGAAATTTTGCATATATTCAACCCATTTAACATGTCTCTGATTCAACTTTTCCTGTTGAGTCACAAACTGCAGTGCATGATTGTCACTGTACAGAACAAACTCCTTCAGAATCAAGTAATGCCTCCATTTCTTCAATGCCTGTATGATAGCATAGAACTCCTTGTCATAAGTGGAGTACTTCACTTTCGCCTCATTCAGGTTCTCGCTGAAGTATGCTATTGGCCTGTTTTCATGACTCAAGACTTCCTCTATCGTAAATCCACTTGCATCGCACTTTACTTGAAATGTCTTCTGAAAATTCGACAACACCAGAATTGGTTGTTCCGTAATTTTCCTTTTCATCAGGTTAAAACTCTTATCAACTTCTTCTGTCCAGTGAAAAGATTTATGTCTTTTCTTCACTGTATCCATCATTGCTGCACTAATTCCACTGAAATTCCTAATGAACTTTCGGTATAAACTAGCTAACCCGTGAAAACTTCTCACCTCAAATATGTTCTTCGGTGATGGCCAATTTTTGATCACTTCCACCTTATCTGGATCCATCCTCAACTTGTCTGCAGAAATAAAAAATTCCAAATAAATGAGCTCTATCTTCATGAATGAGGATTTATTCCTATTTATGATCAGCTTCTCCTGCTGTAATCTCTTCATCACAATAGCCAAGTGTTTCATATGCTCTGTCTTTGTTTTACTGAAAATCAGTATGTCATCCAGATACAGGATGACAAATTTCCCGATGAATTCCCTCAGGACTTCGTTCATTAACCTCATAAAGGTACTTGGCACATTTGTTAAGCCAAACGGCATAACAAGCCATTCATACAACCCTTCATTGGTTTTGAAGGTTGTTTTCCATTCATCTCCTTCCCTCATGCGAATCTGATGATATCCACTTTTCAAATCAACCTTTGAAAAATACTTTGCTCCACTTAAACAGTCCATCAAATCATCCATCCTTGGCAATGGAAATCTGTACTCGATGGTTACTTTATTAATGGATCTTGAATTAGTGCACATCCTCCAGCCTCCATCTTTCTTTGGACTGAGTACTATTGGAACAACACACAGAATCAAGCTTTCCCTGACCAAACCTTTGTCCAACAACTCCTGGACTTGCCTTTTTACCTCTTCATTCTCTTGCGGCGTCAATATGTACGTGGCTTTATTTGGAAAACTAGCTCCTGGTATGAGATCAATATGGTGACTCACACTTCTGATCAGTGGCAACGAACGAGGTAATTCGTCCACTATAATGTCAGTGAACTCTTCCAATAGTTCCTTAACCTCCTCTGGTAAATCATCCACTCTTGTGCTAGTCAGAACAATTTTCGATTTCCTGACCACAATGAATTGTGGATCCTCCTTCTTCTTAACCTCTGTAAGAAATTCCTTCCCACTCATGAGAAGTATTGTGTTTCTCACTTCCATCTTCACCTCCTTATCCTTAATTGGAAGCAACATGTGTGTCCTCCCATTCTTCTCTAGGGTGTATGTCTTCATCCTCCCATCATGAATCACATTTCTGTCATATTGCCATGGTCTACCTAGGAATAAATGAAAAACATCCATAGGAATAACATCACATAGTATCTTATCATTATATCCGCCTATTTTAAACTCAACTAAACATTTTTTAGTGACATTTACCTGATGTCCATTTTGTAGCCATGAAACTTTATATGGACTCAGATGTTTAATCGTTTTCAGCTCCAACTTTTCTACCATCTTGGTTGATATGAGATTATCTGTGCTACCACTGTCCATAATGACCTTGCACACTCTGTCCTTGGTTTTGCAAGCAGTCCAAAAAATTCTAGTCCTTTGGACTGAATTCTCCACCTCCCTTTTGGGTGTCAAAAGAAGTTTCCACATCATCAGTGATCTTCCACCTTCAACATCCTCTGCCTCAACATTTCGCCCCTGTGCTTCGGCGATGTGAGTCTCTCCACCCTCTTTCTTTTTATCAGGACACTCATAAGACTTGTGCCCATTCTTTCCACATGTGAAGCAGGTAATTAATCCACCTCTTCCTCTTCTTCTGCCTCTAGTATGAGGAAAAGTGTTATTGTCAGCATACCCTCCTCTTTGTTCAGTATGTTGTCCTCTCTGTTCATATTATTTCCCTCGATGTGAGCTTCCACCTCTCTCAGTTCGAGTCTGAGGTTTCTTCCAGTTTTCCTTGGGCTTCTAGTTTCTGTGCTGGACAACAAATTTTCCTCTGGGTTGACTTCTGCCTCGACCTCTTTGACTTTTCTTTCAGCTAAACTTCTCTTCTACTTTCAGAGCCATATGATAAGCATATTACACCATTCGTATGGTCAACATACTCATTTCATCTTGAATCTCATATCTTAGGCCATTCATATAGCTAGCTACCTTTTCATCATTGCTTTCACGATGACCTGCTCTAATATTCAACCTGTAAAATTCCTCAGTATATTCCTTTACTGACATCAACTTCTGTTTCAGGTTCTGCATCCTTTTGAACAAAGTAATCTGGTAATCCCTGGGGATGGATTTTTCCTTCATCTTTGCAATCATCCTATCCCATCTCTTAATTTTTTGCTTGCCTTGGCAACGCCTATCCGCTTGTAGTTAATCCCACCACAATGTTGCATGTCCTTTTAATCTCGTGATGGAATGCTTGACCTTCTTGTCTTCTTCGACATCTTCATAGTCAAAATATGTGTCTAGAGCTCTAATCCAGTCTAGAAGATCTTCTACATCCAGATTTCCCTCCTAAACTGGAATGTCCATCTTCGCCTTTGCACCCATTCTTGCAACAACTTTAAGCAAGCGCTCATTTGCTGCATCTGCTGCTGTGATTTCTTCTTCTCCACGTCCAACATCATTTTTGTTTTCAGACTCACTGATATCTCCTACATCAGCTATGCATTTTTGTCTTATCTCCACGTCCACAAGTCTGGCGTGTATGTTATGCAGATCTCTTTCTACTTCTGGGTTCTGCACCTGTCTACCCCTTCCTCTGGACGTCTCCCTTTCCTCCTCTGGATCGGGTGATTGTCTATCTCTTCTTCTCGGTGGCATGGTGAATCTTCCTTGTTCCTGCTATAGAAAGCAAACAAGCCTTTCTAAGCTCTGATACCACTTGACGATGTCCACCCGACACCTACCTCAGCAGGTCCCGCACCTGACCTCCCAGTCTTAAGGATCGTTCAATTTCCTCCCTCGAGCCAGAATGGCTCTTTCGATTCCCACTGGAATCTCCTTCGAATTCGACCCACAGGTCTTTTCTGACACCTTACAACCTTTAGGCCAGTCACTGCTCCTTTTATGATAGAAAGCCACAATCGAGTTTCAGGGTTTCCCAATCCCCGATGTCACGACCCTTTGGGTCCCGATTTCCCGATATGATGTCACTAGGATGCCCTTCCACAATCAATAACGGTGATCGGTCACTGAGATCAACGGATCTCGATCTCCCTCGGGGTTTCGCGACTTCGAATGTTGAAGTTCTTTGGCCTTCAATTCGCCGATCTCGTGAATGTCGATTTCCCGATTTGACTCTCCTTTCAGGACCTTTCCCGAAAATCGAGATCGATGCCACGCATCCTTAAAGATGGATGGTGCTGATGTGCCTCGAGGTTTGTTTACCCTGGAAATCCCCGACTTCCTTGTTATGATGAGACGACGTCAACTGGGCCCTGCACGTAACTTATTTTCTCATCGGGATTTTTGCACTTCACGATTCTGAAATGTAAGAGTTCCCTGTCCTCAGGACCTACAAAACACCGATCCCCGAATCTCTTCTGATTTCTGACACGCGTCCCAAGTGATGGACGACTCATATCAACCCTCGGGTTTTTCCACTTTACAAAATCATAAACCCTCACTTATCTGAGCTCCGACGACTACATCCCTGATCTAGACGACCACATGACACGTGTCATCCCTGAGATCCTACGACTGTGATCCTTTCACTGTTCCGAGGTTCAATAGGTCTTAGACTCTTGACTTCTGAATCTCCGAAATGCCGATGAACTCTTGATCCCTACCACCTGTCCCAATAGATGGATGACTCTGAACCCGTCGGGATTTTCACAATGGATTTTCACGACCTCTGGTCCACAGGACTTCCGATTTCCCGAATCCCAACGTCTCGATATCCTGATGCCTCTCAGGGTTCTTAGTCTACTCACAAGGGTTTAAACCCTATACAACTCCTGTCAGATCAGACGGTTGACGGGTAAATGGTCGATGATCCAACGGCTCACGACTCCTAGATCTTGAACTTTGAATGCAGCCGTAACCTCCTCGCTTCTTTGGCAGATCCAATGAATGACCGGATTTCACAAATCCTCTCCACAACATCTCGACCGTCGATCTCTTCCCTTTGATGATTCCACGAAATGAACCCAGTATTCTTCTGTCAAAACCTTGTCCAACTACGGTGAAACCATACAAAACCTATTTTAAACACTCCACGACAGAAACTTCTGGTGCTTCTCTTCGAAGAGGATGAAAGCCTTATCCCTCCTGAGCTTCCACACAACTCTGAGTCATCAAGAAGACTCTTGCATGCAATCCTTGCAACAGTTCTCAAACACTTCCAAGTGTTGAGTTCTTTCGACTCTACGCACTCCTGCAACAACAGTCCTTGAATTCTTCACTCAGATTCACAATTCTGAGTCTTCTCTTGGTCTGCGCACTCCTTGCAGGGCTCCTGTGCCCAATTTCACTCTGAGGGATTGAGAACAACCACTACCTCTCCTAATCTTTCAGAGACAACCCTCTGATCTCCTTGTCGACGCACTCCTTGTAGGAATCTTGCTCAGACAGAGAAACAATTGAAACTCATTCCTTCTTCCTTTCAGACTTCAACTTAGAACATGAATTCATATACACAGCATATCAAAGCATATGTATAACAGAAAGAAAACATTCATGAGCATATCAACATAAATACACAGAGAACAACACAAAACCCTAAATTTGAATCAAACTCTTCTCTTAATTCAAATATCAATACATGGGTGTTTTTACACAGCTCTCTGCATGCTCTTGTTCTTCCTTCTCAATAATGTTACAATACAAAATGAGGGTGTCTATATCCGTTTTCCCTCCAATCCTTCTAAAACTGTCTAATCTAATATTCAATTCTACCTAATTACATAAATGCTTTCTACCTACTATGAATGACAGCGGATCGCTCAAGGTCCTATACAATGCATAAGTACGCCTCTCCTTAACTATCACATTTAAGTTTGGTGCATCCACTCTTCAAATTTTTTTAAACAATTTAACATATGGTCAAAATGTGTGGTGCTTGCCCCCATGTTCGCTTGATGTGGGCGATGCTCCTGCATCACATATGTACAAGGTGCCAAGGAAAGCCCATGAGTCAAGCATAAAAGGATAGCCTTAGGCTCATTTCATCAACAATAGGTTGGAAGTCACCTAATTAAGTTGTAAACGCAAAGTATAAGGACTTAGACCAAGATTAGCAAGAGGGGGCTTCATGCGCACTAGGCAGGTAAGTTAGAGAAATTGGTGAGTATGGTGCAAAGCTAGCATAGCTACCCGGTGAGGGAGTCGGTAGTTTTCTTAGGCAGTGACACCAATATTAGATGATTAACCCTAACCTAGCCACTTCCCCTAAAGATATTAACGTTTGTTTACAAACAAGTAAAAAAAAAACTTACGCCTAACCCTGTTTTCTAGTTTAAGTTGCGCAAATATGAAATGTCCTTGAACTCACCCTGAAAACTTTGGTTGATGCAGGTTAAATCATAAAGGATGGTTAGGACTCAAGTAAATCAAGGCAGAGGGGCATCATCACAGGGACCACTAGCGCCACCACCACCATCGCCTGAACTAGCTCTCATACTGCACTCTTTGGAGGCCATAACTGAGACTTTAAAGGGGCATCAACCAACAGGGATCAAAGTGGAGCCTCCACCATATGGAACGGGTAATCCAGAAGCATTGAGAGATTTATATGGAGGATATGCACCCGAAGAAATCACTAGAGAACTGTAGAAGATCAAACTTCTAGAGTTTGTTGGGGGTCGTGCCAGTGAACATGCCGAGGCATGGTTGGAAGGCATGACAAGGTGTTTTTCCTTAAGGGACTATGTGTCCACCTCAAAGGTGAAGATAACGATTTTTCAGTTGAGAGACAGTTCCTTGAATTGGTGGGGCAACCTGAAAAGGAAACT
Organism: Picea sitchensis; assembly: GCA_010110895.2. NCBI lineage: Eukaryota > Viridiplantae > Streptophyta > Pinopsida > Pinales > Pinaceae > Picea > Picea sitchensis. Next base: position 4,263 of record SNQJ01S0048198.1, on the reverse strand, counting down.
TCATCTTACCCGAGACACCGTATCTTGGGAACTTTTCGAGGAGAGGTTCCGAAGGAAATATCTGCCAGCTTACTATGAGGAACAACAAGTAGGAGTGTTTCATGCTCTAGTACAGGGAAACAAAACTGTAGAAGAATATGAGATTAGGTTTATGGAATTGGTCAAATATGTTTCATATATGGATAATGACCAATGACAGGCAGACCACTTTGTCTATGGGTTAAACCCTAAGATAAGGGCTATGGGGCGGATGTGGAAACTGTCTTCAGTAGCGGAAGCTGTGGAAAATGCGCGTTATGTGGAGGAACACATGAACTTAACTGTAGGTACGAGACCGACCTTTTTGCATCGTCCTAGATTCGTGGGGAAGGCCTCTAGGACATTTCCCAGGGGAGGGGGCTCAAGGCCACTTCCATATGGTAATAGAGTCGCACCAAGGATAGTAGCCATAGGGATTTCAATGGCAGGAAGTGCAACATCCCGTTCATCACCAATGACACAGGCAGGTCCACAACCATCTCAAGGAGAAGCTAGTATGGGCAGGGGTTCCAGGGGAAGGAACTCATTTCAGAGATAGTCACATAACAGTGCCCAGGTTCAATTCCATGTTACCTATTAGGGGGTGTGGAGAACCCCATTACCAGTGTGACTGCCCAGAGTTACAGTCAGGATTTGTGCATAGAGAAGGAAAGGCCCCGATGGGAAGAACAAGTAGCAACCACCAGATTTACGCAGTGGTTAATAATCGCTAGGATGAACATCAATCCACGGTGGTGGAGTCATTAGGTATGCTAAATCATATCAATGTTAAGATTTTATTTGATTCTGGTATGATAGATAGTTTCATTTCACCATCTTCATTAGAAAAGAGTGGGTTGGCAGCCTACGAGCATGATGAATTTAAACAAGTTGAGATGGCCTCGAGGGAAAAACAAGCAGTAGGACCTAGTGTTGATAATTGTATAGAAGACTTGGGAGTGTGTACTACTAGGTTGAAGGTTTACGTTATTTCTCTCGGGGCGTACGACCTAATCATTGGAATGGATTGGTTAAAATCTCATCGAGATTTGGTAGATTGTTTCACAAAAAGGGTGCTTTGTGTCGACGATGAAGGAAGACCAGTAGAGATCTAGGGTGTACGGAGAAAGGTGTCATTATGCTTTATCTCAACTATGAAGGTTAAGTGATGCTTGAGACAAGGGTGTCAACTATATGTAGTGGAAGCAGTGAATGAAAGGAAGGGACCCTCCTTGGATCACTACCCGATATTGTCAGAATTTAAGGATGTTTTTCTGAACGAGTTACCAGGGTTACCTCTTGAGAGGGAGCTTGATTTTACTATTGAGCTAAAACCTGGGGCAGAACCAATTTCCAAGACTCCGTATCAGATGACAGTGCTAGAACTTTGTGAGTTGCAAATGCAATTAAAAGAGTTACTGGACTTAGGGCTAATAAGGCTCAGTGTCTCACCTTGGGGTGCACCAGTAATTTTTTTAAAGAAGAAGGACGGTTCCTTACCATTGTGTATAGATTATAGGGATTTGAACCGTGCTACCATGAAAAATACATACCCAATTTCTTGAATAGATGACCTCTTCGATCAGATGAAAGGAGAAACAGTATTCTCAAAGATTGATTTGCGATCAGGGTATCACTAGTTAAGGATTAAGGAAGGTGATATTCCTAAAACTGCCTTTTGAACCCGGTTAGGACATTAAAAGTTCATCGTAGTACCTTTCGGATTGACCAATGCACCAGCAGTATTCATGAGCCTCATGAATGGAGTATTTCGAAAATACTTAGACTGCTTTTGTACAAGTATTTCTAGATGACATCCTCATATATTCCAAAAATGAAAGAGAACATGAGGAACACTTGTGAGTGGTGTTGTCCTTCCTTAGAGAGAACAAATTGTATGGGAAGTTGTCGAAGTGTTCCTTCTTCCAGAAAGAGATCCACTATTTAGNGGAAGTTGTCGAAGTGTTCCTTCTTCCAGAAAGAGATCCACTATTTAGGTCATATCATTTCCAGTGAAGGAATCTCTGTGGACCTAGAAAAGGTAAAGGCCATTATGGAGTGGCCAGTGCCGAAAAATGCCCATGAGGTGAGAACCTTCATGGGGCTAGCAGGTTATTATCAGAGATTTGTGGAAGGATTCTCTAAAATAGTGAAAACCATCACCACTTTGCAGCGCAAGGGGTTCAGGTATGAATGGACAGAAGAATGTGATAGTGTATTCATTGAGATTAAGAGGTTACTAACTAGTGTGCCAATTCTATGAGTGACAGATATGGAAAAGGAATTCATAGTCTGCACGGATGCATCGAAGCAAGGGTTGGGGGTTGTGCTAATGTAGGATGGAGGAGTGATAGTTTTTGCATCAAGAAAGTTGAAGAAACACAAAGAGCTTTACGCTACTCATGATTTAGAGCTGGCAGTTGTAATGCTAGCTATGAAACTTTGGAGGCACTATCTTGTGGGGTGAAACTTTGAGCTCAAAACATACCATCAAAGTTTAAAACATCTCTTCACTAAAAGGGATCTGAATGCTAGGCAAAGGCGACAGAGTGAGTACGATTTTGGTATTCCATACATCAAGGGAAAGGAAATTGTGGTCGCATATGCCTTGAGTAGGAGACCACGTGTCTTCTCCTTGGTTCCCTTAAAGGTCAATCTGAGGGAACGTGTGTTGATGAAACTCCAAGGGGACAATTGGTATTTAAAGGTTACTTCAAACCTCAAGAGTGGGAGGAAATCAAATCCAAATTATCAAGGATATATTATGGAAGAAGATAGACTATTGAGATATTGAGGAAGGATGTACATCCCTAAAGATGTGGATATTTGAAGCATCATACTGAAAGAGGCCCATAGAGCACTTTATTGTGCGCATCCTAGTGTGAAGAAGATGTACACAGACATGAGGAAGATTTTCTTCTAGGCAGGCATGAAGCGCGATGTAGTCCATTTTGTCGCCAAATGCCTAGAGCGTCAACAAGTAAAATCCAACCACCATCAACCAACAGGCCTCCTACAAGCACATGATGTTCCTATGTCCAAGTGGGAAGTCATTTCTATGGATTTTGTTGTGGGGTTGCTGCTCACATCTCATAGACACATTTCCATTCTTGTGATAGTTGATAAGTTAACGGAGAGTGCTCATTTTATTTCGGTTAGAGACACTTATGATGTCACTGATGTGGCAGGTGTGTTTGTAAGTGAGGTCATCCATTTACATGGGATACCTAAGAAGATCATTTCAAATCAGGACTCCAGATTTACTTTTAGGTTTTGGACAAGTTTGCAGTCAGCGTTGGGGATTCAGTTGAACTTAAGCACATCTTATAATCCTAAAACAGATGGGAAAATTGAGAGGGTAAATCAAGTCATGGAAGACATGCATAGGATGTATGTCATGGATAATCAAACCCATTGGGAGAAGTACCTACCTCTGGTAGAGTTCGCCTACAATAACAGTTTTCATAGCTCCATCGGAATGCCACCCTAAAAAGCTCTGTATGGAAGGCCCTGCAGAACATCGTTGAGTTGGGATAGATTATAAGATCGAGGAACAGTTGGGCCAGAATTGATTCAAGAGATGGAGGAACAGGTGATTCAGATTAGGAAGAGACTAAAGGAAGCACACGATAGGAAGAAAATTTATGTGGATGCACACAGGACTGACAAAAGTTATGAAGTGGGAGACTAGGTTTTCATTCGTATCAGGCCTAACAAGAGTAACATATGGTTGGGGAAGGGGACAAAGTTGTCACCTCGATTTATAGGACCGTTCATAATCCAAGATAAAATTGGACTTGTTGCCTATCGTCCTGTATTGCCACCCCACCTGCATAAAACTCATAATGTTTTTCATGTATCTATTTTACATCATTATGTTGTTGATGAATCACATAAGCTAAATTGGAAAGAATTGCAGGTATCGGACACGGGAACTCTCACGATAGAACCATTATGCATATTGGACTGTAGAGTCTAACAACTCAGGAACCGTCTGATAGACCAACTTAAGGTCCAATGGGACAAGTATAGTCCAATATCTTCTACTTGGGAAGATGTCGAGACGCTATGACGAGACTATCCCTCACTTTTTTTACCACCTCGAGAATATGTTTCTCGATGGTTGGGTGTATGTAACACCACCTTTTGACTTAGACAACCAAGATTACCTAAGACCTACACACTTTTATTTTCTACTCACAAGTGAAACTATTAAAGGATACACTTGAACTTTTAAGACGTATA
>SNQJ01S0048197.1:51761-69005 GCA_010110895.2 Picea sitchensis | reverse complement strand
GTGGGTGTATCATATCCTTTGTTATATACTATTCAAGATTCAGACCTACCTGTAACCCTAGTTATTATGTAAAGGGTACAGGTCGACCCCACCTTAATGTGTTTAATAATAAATGTAAAAGATAATTAATATTAATATTAATAATAATAATAAATTATATATTGAATTAGAGAGGTCATCCCTATTAAGCCAATAGATGCCTTTGTTGAGTGGTCAAGTCTGATATAAGTAAGAGATGATTCTCCATCGTAGAATCATATCTTCCTTGTGAGTTTGAAAATTTCAGAAACACTTCTACTTGGAAAAGTGGCGCACCTCTCTTGGGCACTAGGGTTTATAGGGATGAAGCACCCTCTTGTGTGCTAAGTCATTCTTGGTGGTGAAAGGTATTTCTCTTGAAGAATATAGCAAAGGATTTGTCTGGGTTTTCTCCTTTGTTGAGAAGGGTTTCGAAGGATATATCTTGTGTACTTGTGCATGGTGTTTCTTCTTGTGATCTTGGTTGTTGCAACATTCTTGTTTATGGTTAAATGAAATGATAAAATGAAATGAACTACATGCTTAACCTAATTCTTATGAAAAATAAAAACCTTCCTCACCCTAATCCCCATGAAGAAAAATCTACTAATCCCAACAAATTTAGACCCGTATATTTATGCAATGTTTTCTATAAAATTATTACCAAAGTCATAGACTTGCATCTCAAACCCCTCATGCCTTGATTAATTGCTCCTAAGAAGTTAGGGTATGTGTAAGTATGTCAAATTATTGACAACATTATCATATCTAATGAGGTTTTCCACTCTTTAAAAACCATCAAATCCCCAAGGATATTGATCAAGCTAGACATGTTCAAGAATTTGACAAGATTTGTTGGAAATATATCAATGATGTATTTCTATACTTTGGATTCCATCCTTTCTGGGTTAGCTATATCATGTCTCTCATATCATCTACCTTATTTACCCTCTTCATTAATGGCTCCCCCTCCACCGCCTTTCTCCCATCCCGAGGTATTAAAAAAGGTGACCCCCTTTCACATTTCATATTTATTCTTATGTATGAAGCACTGGGATGGAGTTGCAAGGATGCCACTCTTTCTCAAAAGATCCAAGGCTTAAGGATTCATAACTCCACCTCCTCTCTTACTCACACTCAATTTTTTGATGACACAATTTTAACAGGGATCCCCTCTACTAGAGAATCCATAGCCTTCAATAAATCTCTTAATGACTTCATGGAAGCTTCTGACACCTCCAAAAATCACCTCAAATATCAATTTTTTTTTTTCAACACACCTCTTCCTTTCCAATTTCACATTTCCTATATTATTGGTTTCTCTAACATCTTCCTTCCATAAAAATACCTTGGAGTCCCTCTCTTAGAATATTCTACTTGAACTTGTTCATAGGATCCTCTCCCACATTGGAAAAAATATCTCCAGCTGGACTTTCCTCCATCTCAACAATGTTGGTTGACTCATTCAACTCAAGTCCATCATGTAGGTTATCCCTCTTTATATCTTGTCATCTCTCATTGCTTCCAAGTGCATTTTGAGGGATTTAAGAGCTCTTTAAAGGAAATATTAATGGAATGGTTCCATTACTACTTGGAGATCTGTGTCAGTTGGTTGGAATATCCACTATCTTACAAAGCTAAAAGGATCCCTAGAATTTAGATATCTTGAGCTTCTAAACGCGTCCTTGGAGAAAAAATCTAATGGATTTGGATTAAAAAAAAAAGAGAGTTATGAAGTGACCTATGTAAAAACCAATACTCTCACCAAATTCATCCCTTACATCTCACTTGAATTTCATGGGAAAAATATCTCTCATTAGTATGGAATGTTGCTTGGAAAAACAAACATGTGATTCAAGCTCATAGCTTCTTGGAATTCAGAGATGGACATTATTCCCTCTTCTAGGAGGATTCTTGGGAGCAACTCCCTCCTCGTCAAAAAAACCACAACTTCCACATCCTTATGGCCTCTCTCATTGCAGAACATGGTAACAATATTCATAATTATTTTCACCTAGATTCTATATATTCATATTGGAGAAGTTTGGATATAAACCGTGATCACATTCTTCATCAGAATTACCTTTTTTTTCTCTCTATGCTATCGGAACTCTTCAATAGGAAAATCAAAGTCTCTACTCTCCATGATAAACTAAGGTTGGGACAACAACCTATGAAGTTGTTTAATGTTAAGGAAGATTACTTCTTGATTTCTATACATGTTGCAATTCCCTTGGAAGACATCTATACCTAAATTTGGAAGTGGAACCTTTTGCCCAAAGTTGCCACCTTTCTTTGGTAATTGGTAGAACATGGGAAAATTCTCATGTGTGATCACCTCCTACGGAGAGGATTTAAAGGCCCCACTATTTTTATCATGTTCCTTCAAGGAATTGAATCATTGGAGCACCTTTTTAACTCTTGTTCTTTCGAAAAATTCTTATGGAATCAGGGAGCCATATATATTCAACAAATAGACTCCAATAGAGATTGAATCATATTCACCATCTCTTCTTGGTGCTCTTTCATTTTTTAGAATCCCATCCTTAATCAAATTTGGAAGCTATTCCCTGGGAATTTTTTTGCGGGAGACCTAGAAATAAAGGAATACACACATCTTCAAAGATGAGTCCACTCAGGAACATTCTATTTGGAACAATATCAAAGTAAATATCCTAGACAAAATACATATCAAAATATTGGATGTTGAAGATATCAAATGTGATGATCATAGAAAACCCTTTCTCTCCTTTTGGATCCCATCACTATTCCCTCTTTCCCTCACGTCCCCTCCTCTCTCACTTTCCCCTTCCTCTCCCTCCACCTACTCCCCTCCCCCCCTAGGCTTCGCCGAGATGAATTTTTATGGTGCGTCAAAAGGAAATATTGGGCCAACCAACAATGGAGGAATCCTTTAGGACACAGAAGGAACAATCCTCAAAGTTTTCTATGGCTATGTTAGTTCAATATATAATAATGAGGTAGAATTATGGGCACTAATCCAAGGCCTTAGAATCACTTGGAATTTCCATTTTTCCAAATTCATAGTCAAAGTTGATTCAATACTCATCATTCATATTCTCACTAGAATCCAAAATAACTCTCCTCCCTGCAAATTCTCTAACAATTGGTGCTTAGAAAAATCTTCTAGATCTCCTTCACTTATCCATCCCACACATCTCTACTCTCATTCTCGCCCATGTATTATGAGAAGCTAACAAAGTGGTTGTTTTACTTGCTAATGATGGAGTTTCCATCCCTTTAGAACCTTTGAACTCTAGATGGGATGATATCAATAATTCTTCTCTTAATTAGGCCTGTAGATCTTTGGCCCTATCAAACTTCAACCCCCAAGATCAGGTGCCACTTGGTGCTAAGGATAAAAATGTGGAAGATGTGGTGGCAACATGTCCTATATTTTTAGACATGCATCTTCCATGTGGGAGATAATGTGATAGATGTAAGGGCATTTAGTTCATGGAGAAAGAGAAGACTGGAAAGGACCGACACACTCATCTCCAAACAACTCATAGTTAAGTTTTCATTTTTGAGTGATAGTGGTTCTAGTATATTTGTATATTATTCTCTTGTTATCATGATGTTCATTTGTTGGTTAATAATGGCACATGGGATTTATATTTCTCATTCCAACCCTTGTTGTTGGACTCGGTTCGACCTTTGGTTCACTCTTGAAGTGATTTTTGTGCCTTCTAAAGTTTATAGCTATTCCATTTCTAATATTCTTCTAAACGCTTACATGGCTCCTCGTGTTGCTCATTCAAGGAAGACTCCAATCAACTAAACTTGTGCATCCCTAGAAGTGATAGAAGCTGAAAATTTATATGTTGTTTCAAGTCCTCAAGAATCTCATGCTTCCATGATGGATGTAGAAGAGGATGTGAAAGCTTTTTAGGCTACCTAGGAAGACAAAGAGGTTGATGCATAGGTGGGAGATATAATTACAAAAATTCTCTACACTAGGAAAAGGGAATCCAAATTCTATAGGACTTTGGAGCTATAATGGGACACTAAGACCATGGTATCTCAAGGAATGCTTCCAAAGGACCGGGACTATAGGAAATTTAAGCAACATTTGGAGACTTTGGAACATCAAAATAGACTACTCATAACAATGGTTTCCTGGCTTGTTAAGTATAATGGTGTTTCTTTGTAGGCTACTTGGGATGGATGTTTTCAAGGTTGGTCTTCTCTGGATATGAGACTCAAGGACAACACCTCCTCACCTACTTCTGAGGTGCCGCACTTCCATGACTAAAAGCGACTCAATCATTTTTTTTCAATATCTGTATGGGTCTTTTCTTATTCATATGTTAAATTTTATCCTTTATAGTTGTCTAACATATTTGTTATTTAACTTCATAAACTTTTTGTTATATATTACCATAATTGGTTATAATTTTGATTTAAATTTGGCTTGATTTCCCTTTATAAACATGCCAACAAACATGTTTTTTTTTTTTTAATTTTTACTTGAAAAAACTTATAATGATATGTGGGACATTTGAGACAACAAACATATATGTACATTATATTAATAGTTGGATAAAAAAATATTACTAAAAAAAAATAAAACAATTATAACACAGTATATATAATATAATATATTTTAATGTATAATATATATAATAAAACTTGCTTGTTATACATTATGTAATATAATATAATTTATATTTTATTATTACATATAGTATATTATTAGGTATATGTTATGTAATATAATAGAATGTATAGTTTATTATTACATACAATATATTATTAGGTATAGTATTATATATTATGTTATTATATAATATATAGATTACTAATTATAAGTTATAATATATAGTGCAGTATAATATATAATAGGCATAATAAAGTATGTAATATCATGATATTATTAAATTTTCACTTATGCTTGTTTATTTTTCGTTTTAATTCAACAAAATTGTTTGATTATGGTATATATCATGTATTTATTGTGCATATTTGTATTCTTTATCATGTGAGTGTTATCCTCTTCATTCAAGTTATATTCTCATTAATGACATGTTAAGTTCATATTGATTATATTTCTGTAGCAATTTTTAGCACTATTGACAACAGTGTTGATTACCTCTTTATAGTATTGTAATTTTCACTTCTCCTCTAATTCTTTACGACACCATAATGATTTAGTTGATTTTCCTTTTTTAGTACAATTTGACTCATATATTTGTGAGACAAAGGACCTTAATTCTTTCTTAAAGGTCATAAGTTTAATTATGTGAAAGAATTCCTTGTCTCATAAACAAAAATATGTCATGCATCAACATAATGGAGGTTACAAGTTTGAATTTAGAAATAAATAAGGATGCACCTTCATAAAATAAGAAAGAAAAACTTTATGTAAAACAACTCCTTTATCTCAGAAAAAAAAGTCATATTTATAGATTTTATGTAAAATCATAAATTTTAAAATAAATTATTATTATTTTTTTTTTTGTTTGTTAATTTGTGCAGGGCCTGCGATTAACCTGTGGCTTGAGAAACTGCGACTCAGGGGCATCTAAGCCGTCAAAATCACCCGGGGATCGCACCCGGCCTGAGCCACACCAACCCTTAACATGGTTGGATTTTTTGTCCCCGCAGGTTTCGAACCGGTGACTTTAACATATAAGGATGCACCTTCATAAAATAAGAAAGAAAAACTTTATGTAAAACAACTCCTTTATCTCAGAAAAAAAAGTCATATTTATAGATTTTATGTAAAATCCATAAATTTAAAATAAATTATTATTATTTTTTTTTTTTGTTTGTTAATTTGTGCAGGACCTGCGATTAACTTTTGGCTTGAGAAACCATGACTCAGTGGCATATAAGTTGTCAAAATCACTAGGGGATCGCACTCAGCCTGGGTTGCACCAACCCTAACATGGTTGGATTTTGTCCTGCTGTGCTCTAACCCAGATTCACTGTACTAAGTGGCTTGAACAACACACTCACACCTAATCTACCCCATAATTTCTGTAAGAGGTTTCGAACCGGTGACTTTAACATCACGAAGTGGCTTAACAACACACTCCGTCACCGACTGTCCTACACCTCGGGGTAATAAATTATTATTATTATTTGTTACTACATATTTGATTTTTTTATATCTAAATATACAATTTATTTAAAGAGGAAAGAAATATTGGTAAATTTTGAAACTTTCAATATTTCTAGGGGACACTCTACCCATCATTAAAGATAAACAATAAAAAACTAATAAATACTCAAAATTAATATTACTATGATATATTTATGTTTTAATAGACTTTAATTGTATATAAAAAATTACAAAAATTTAATTTGTAGTGGACACTTCACCCATCATCAACTATAAATAATAAAAAAATTCATTAAATACTCAAAATTAATATTACTCTAATATATTTATGTTTTAATAGAGTCTAATATATAAAAAATAATAAAAGTTTTTTGATATAATGTAAATTTTAAATGATACAATATATATAAATATACTAAATTTTTTATTAATATTAAAAAATTAAAAAATTAGTAAATGATAAAATTTAATATTATTCTAATATATTTATGTTTTAATAAACTCTATGTTTTATATATATAGAAAAATAATAAAATATTTTCATATAATGTAATCTTTGTAGTTCTAAGTGATGCCCTATCTTTAAATATCTCAAATTTGAGTTGTGTAGATATGTTGAAATATTGGGGTTAAAACTGGAGTAAGAAATATTATGTTTGAAATTTCAATGCATTTGTGTTGTAATGACTTAAATTTCTAATATTCGAGGGGATGTTGTTTGAGAGTGCTTACTAATTTGAGTTGTGTAGATATGTTGAAATATTGGGGTTAAAACTGGAGTAAGAAATATTATGTTTGAAATTTCAATGCATTTGTGTTGTAATGACTTAAATTTTTAATATTCGAGGGGATGTTGTTTGAGAGTGCTTACTAAGAGAGTCTTAGAACTTACACAAGAATCTCAAAGCCACATGTCGAAGTTGGGAAGCTATGTTGAGTGATCTCAAGTTTCATGCCAATAAATCTTTCTTAGAACTCACACAAGAATCTCAAAGCCACATGTCGAAGTTGGGAAGCTATGTTGAGTGATCTCAAGTTTCATGCCAATAAATCTTTCTTAGAATTCACACAAGAATCTCAAAGCCACATGTCGAAGTTGGGAAGTTATATTGAGTGACCTCAAGTTTCATGCCAATAGAAAGATCTATGGGACAAGTGATTAACATATATGTTTTCTTAAAATAAAAATAAATCTTCAAGTCTATGGAATAAAAATATATGACCTTGTGAAGGGCACCTTGGAATTCCAGGGTAGTGGGGATTGATGATCCCCACTACCCTGGGATTCCAATCTCATGTGAGTTTGTTTGTCTAAATCAAACCATAGGTGGATTGCATATGCGCAACATTAGAATATTCACATTTATGATTGTGTTTTCTAGATGGATACGCGGAGAGGACATTTGCAATCTTCGGTCCTTAGTTTCCTATGTCACCTCTTTTTATACATGACATATCTACTTTTTTCGGTGGGCATGATGGGCATGTAAACCCTCTTGCGACTGCATAAGATTATGACATGGAGGAGGATAAGTAGGAAGTTTTTCCTCCTTTAACCCAAGAATACATTGAATGTCATGGTGTTTTCAAGGAAGGAAAATTCATGTTTTTAAAGAAGAGTTGGAAAAATTCTTTATTTCTTTCACACACATATACACAATACACATGAGGGCTCTACAAAAGGTGAATTTTGAACTTAATTTTTTTAATGTTGAACTTAAGTGGATTCAAATTTAGACCAAGTTTATAAGGGAATTCACCTTTAGCCATGTAGTAAGCTTGGATCATCTTCAAATTTAGACCAAGTTTATAAGGGAATTCACCTTTAGCCATGCAGTAAGCTTGGATCATCTTCTTCTTTGTATTAAACAAAAATCATATTAAAATTATCTTCATTTTATTGATTTTTATTAAATTTGTAATTAAAAAAAAAAAAAACATTTCACAAAATTATATATTCCCAATAATTTTTAGTTGTATTATATTTTAAAAATATATTAATTTAAAATTAATATTAATTTATCATGTATCAATTAAGCGAATTTATGCTAATAAATAAAACACATTTCTCATCATCATAGAATTTTTATACTGACGTATCCTTAATCGGGGACATGAGAACGCCGAAGTAATTTAAAAAGTTTTAATATTAATATTGCTAATTAGAATCATAAATATATTGTAATTAAAATAATTTTATTTGTTGTTGGTTTACTCTTTTGATGATGACCACTTACAATTAGTGAAGATGAGGCATATTATTTAATAAACCAAATATATAGTATTATATTATTATTTAAAAAATAGTAAACATAAATTCACCTTAAAGTTGATATAATTTGATATTATTAAGTAAAGAAAACATATAGTCATCTTAATTTGGAGTTTAATTCAAGATTTATTAAATATATATATATTTTTTGTGTATTAAATACATTAACAAATTAAAATCTAAGCATAATACATAATGTACATATAAAATGAAGCATAAAATATATAAATAAAAAATTATTTAAAATTTAAACATAATCTATAATGTACATATAAAATGAAGAATAAAATATATATAAAAAATGAGTTAACTAATTAAAAAAGAAGAAGAAGCATAATTAATTAGTTTTAATTGAAATATAACTATATTATATAATCCGATTATATATATTTTCACAGTGATGTTGGAGAATTTTTAGTTTACATTCAGAAAAATTCTCGAGTATAATATATAATTTATAGATAAAACAAAGCAAATGAAAGAAGTGAATGTAACATGCAATTGTAAATCAGTGAGTGAATTTCAAAGGTATTTAATATTTTTTCTAAGCTAGTTGATGAACGAATGTCTAAGTGGATATTCTAAAATCTATTCCGGCGACCTTTTATCCTTATACTTTTTCCTCCTTTGACATTTGATCCCTTTGAGTTGTATTGATTCATTACCCTATCATTTTTTGCCACTTTAGATCCTAGCTATATTTGGATACTTGGATACTCTTTGGATTTTGTTTCTCTTATTGTGACCTAGATTGAATTATGTCCTTATGATGGGTGGAGTGTAGACTCAATTTTAGAAACTTTTTACACAGTTTATATACATTCACAAAAATTCTCCAGTATTATATATAGTTTAAATATATAATTTACATATAAAATAAAGCGTAAAATACATATTCAAAAATGAATTAAATGATTTAAAAAGAAATAAAAAAACCATAATTTAATTATTTTTAATTAATATGGTGGGTTTTCTATATATATATATATATATTCTATTATTTCTGAAAGAGAATAATTTATTTCTTTGTGGTTTTGAATGGGAATAATATTTTTCCACGGTTTTGAATGAGAATACTACTTCTCTATGGTTTTGAAATTATTTCTCTGCGGTTTTGAATGAGAATGCTACTTCTCTATTATTTTTAAATTATATCTCTGTCGTTTTGAACGGGAATACTAGTTCTCTACTATTTTGAAATTATATCTCTTCAGTTTTGAACATGAATAATACTTTTTTTTTTTTTTTTAAGGAGATATTTTATTTCTAAGACTATATGTCTGGGGTTTTGAACTAGAATAATACTTCGGGGATTTTAATTTGTTTTGAATGAGAATAATATTTCTCTATTTCTTCTATGTTTTGAACTGGAATACTACTTCTCTGCGGTTTTGAAATTATATTATGTCTCTGGATTTTTGAATAGGAATAATACTTCTTTTTTTTTAAGGATATATTTTATGATAATAAGACTTCTTTTGGATTCTTCAACATTTCGAACAATTGGACATCTTAAATGAGGTGAGTAACTTTTTACTTTGATTCAATTTTAATTTTACTTAAAGAGATTTAATATATTTTGTTTATTATTTATTTTATGTTTCATAAGTAAAAGTTGATTTGAGAGACAAAGTCAATCCATAATAATAATTGTTACATCTTTTTTCTCTTTTTTTCAATATGATCACTCCACCACCTATTCCAAAAACTCAGGGGAGGCCCCCCAAAATCACCCTAGAAATCCTTTACGATTATATGGAATAGAAAAAAGAAGGGAAGAGAGAGATGCCAAAATCCAAATAGAGTTAAAAACATTAGAAAACATGAGTGAAGAAAGAGACATAAAACTCCAAATAGAGTTAGAGGCAATGATTGATAAAAAAATTAAAGTTATCATTCAAACTCAAATAAAGAATAGATTCTTAGGGTTCAAGAGTGAATTGCAACAATGAAGGATAGAATTCAATAAATGAAAAACATAAACAATCAGCTCAAGAAGGAGGGGTTGAAGAAAATCACAACTTGAGAGATAGGTTTAAAGAGCTAGAAGAAAAACTAACCAACAATTTGACCCTGAGTAATATGGAAAACAAATTGGATATCAAACCCATCAAAGAGGAAATGAATAAGATAATCAAACTGGACCATGAGCGTAACAAAAGAGCCTTGAACCTCATAATTTTTGGTATAAAATAACAACTAGAGGAGGATACGCTAGCAATAGTAAAATAAGAATTAAAAATAAATCACAAATTGATACAACTTACATCTTAGAAACAAAGAGGCTAGGAAAAATAATTGATGATAAAGATAGGTTGATCCTTGTCAAAGTAAGTTGTAATGACCATAAATATAGCATACTTAGTAAATCTCCAAGAGCCTTGAAACTCAAAATTTTTGGTATAAAAGAAAAACAAGAGGAGGATACACTAGCAATAGTAAAAGAAGAATTCAAAAATAAATCACAAATTGATACAACTTACATCTTAGAAGCAAAGAGGCTAGGAAAAATAATTGATCATAAAGATAGGTTGATCTGTGTCAAAGTAAGTTGTAATGACCATAAATATAACATACTTAGTAAATCTCCGAGCTTAAAAGGGTTAGGAATATTTATAAATGAATACCTCATTCCCGAAGACCGAGATGAATTAAGCAAGGAAGTTTTAAAGGTAAAAAAATCTAGGAAAGACGGAAAATGGGCAATAATTAGAAATCGAAAAGTTATTGTTAGGGATAGAGACCACAAGGATAATAATAAATAGAAATTTGGGACACTCAGGATCCTTTTTTGGAATTGTCATGGTTTTCCATGGCACAATGTCCTATGATAAGTTGGATCGTGAATGGTATTGATATTATTTGTCTAGTTGAAACTAGGGAGCATGAGGAGTCTAAGGTCGCTAACATGGAAGGATTTGTATTGTGGTCGACATGGAACAAAAAATCCCACCATAGAGGGATAGGAGGCATAGCTTGTTATATTAGAAAGAGCATTTTTCCTCACATTCAACTTCATAAGATTGACCCTCTTAATCAATACATTTGGATATAAATTTCATACACCAATGCCAAGAAGATGTATATAGCAGTTTATTATTTTGCACCTATTAATTCTACTTTTTATAAGAAAAATAATCTAGATAAAAATTGTCCCTATAATAATTTAGAGCAAGATATTTATAATTTGAAAAATGAAGGTAATATCCTCTTGCTAGGAGACTTTAATGCTAGGGCTGCAACTAAAAAAGTTACTCTTTTAAGTAATGAATCCAACCATCATCTTTTATGGCTAGATGAGGACTTTGTTTTATCTAATAGATACAAAATAATCTCTGAAGACCTAATTGATAATTTGTTTGGTACTGAGTTGGTCAATCTCTGTAGCTCTCAAGACCTAATAATTTGCAAAGGAGTAATTAAGTGGCCAAACTCCAACCAGATGACTTGTATTCATGGGATAGGTAGTAGTGTTGTAGATTATGTGATATCTGATATCCTCGTTTCCAACCAAATAACAACTTTTGACCTTTTAAACGACCATGATCCTGACTCTGATTATAAACCTTTAACCCTAACTCTAAAATTTTCCATGCATAGGAGCACCATTGAAGAGAATTATGATAATCAAAGGAATTTGTGCTTTGACAAAAGTAAATTTGACATTTTCTTAAAGGATTTAAATAGTAAATTAAACCTCCTAACTTATAAGGACAACATTGAATAACTCTATCATAATTTTACAACTACCCTTTCCACTTCTATTAACAAGTTCTCTTTCGAGGTGTCCTATAAAAATAATAATAGAACAATCAACCCTTGGTATGATAAAGAATGTAAAATTGCTAGGAAAGCCATTAGGGATGCTTCTAATGAGTCCTTAAAACTTGATAAGATCAATACATACAAAGCCCTAATTAAAAGGAAAAAAAATACTATATCAATAAAAGGCAAGAGCAAATTTCACAACTATACAAGTTGGATCCTAAGAAGTTCTGGAGCCAAATTATAAAACACAATACTAAAGAAAATAATAGGATTTCATTAAGGGACTGGAATTCCTACCTTAAAAGTCTTTAGGAGTTCCCTAATGCCATGGAAACCATTCCTATTGTCCCTACAAAGGAAGAATTTTTTTATTTAGATGACATAGAGTTTAGGGTTAAGCAACCAGCAAATGGGAAAGCTGAGGACATTGAAGGCTACCAAGTTGAAATTTTTAAAATTGGAGGGCCGATCCTTATTCCTCACATACACAAGCTCTTCAATTTAGCAGTCAAGAAGGGCTTCCCTAAACCCTAGACACAAAGCCTCATTGTTCCTATTTTTAAAAATGGGGATAGAAACATTCCCTCTAATTATAGGACCATTATGATTAGCCCGATTTTGGCCAAGGTTTATGGAATTATTTTGGAAAAGAAGATTAGCCTTTGGCTAGAAAGTCACGGTAAAAGAGATAAAGTCCAGGCTAGGTTTAGGTGATATCATTCAACTGTGGAACATCTTGTTACCTTTATGATCATTGAACAGGAGTTCCGCAATACTAAAACCAATCTTTTTTGTTATTTTGTTGACTTTAGAAAATCTTTTGACATTGTTCCTAGGAAAAACCTTTGGAATAGGTTGGAAGAGATAAAAGTTCCTCTTGAGTTGAGGGCTACTGCAATAAGCATGTATGAGAAAGTTATTGCTAAGTTTAAAAACACTGAGGGCTGGTCAAAAGATATTAACTGCAATATCAGAGTCAAGCAAGGATGTCCCTTGTCCCCTAGCCTTTTTTGCATATACATTGACAAGCTAGAAGAATGCTTCGAAAAAGCAGGTTGTGTCGGCCCTACTCACACTTTTATAGTCATCAATATTCTTCTTTATGCTGATGATATCGTTCTTATGGAAAGGAGTCCCCATGATCTTGAAAACCAAATAAGAATCCTCAAGGATTTTTGCTCCAATATGGGTATGACTGTTAATATTGATAAGACTAAGGTCATGATTATTAAATCCAATAATATCCCTTATGATACCTTTGTATATGACAACAAAAACTTGGAGGAAGTGAATTCAGACAAATATCTTGGAATTGACATTCACCACAAGCTCAATTGGAATTATAGCATTGAGAAAAGGATTATTGGGGGATGGAAAGCTTATTATGGGCTTGAAAACAATTGTAAATTAGTTGATCTTTGGAGTTGGGATAAAAAGAAACTCTTCTTTGAGAATCTTGTTACACCTGTTATTATTTATGGATGTGAAGTCTAGGGTTGTATATGGATGTGAAGTCTGGGGTTGTAGTATCTCTCATGAATCCTAGAGAAAGATAGAGAAAATACAAAATAATTTTATAACCTACAATATCAAAAATAAAGGAAATATGCCCTATCCCATCCTCCTCTTAGAAACAAAAGTCTCCCCCATTGAGAGCATGGCTATGACTAGATACCTAATGTATAAGAACAAGTTAAACAACATGGAAGACAAGAGGGTAACTAAAATTGCTTCAAAATCAAGTCATAACCACCATCGACTCAAGCGAGGATGGCATAAAGACTCATGGTCTTGGCTAAACTATTGAGGAATCATGGAAGAAACCATTTTTCATAATATAAATACTATTAAAAGAAAGTCAAATCAAAATTTAAGGAGAAAATGTTGGGTGATAAAGAATTAGAGGAAAAAAGAAAATTAAGGTATTATAAAGATGTAATCAACCCTAATCTAGAAGATCAAAATTATCTATCTGTTTTGCCAAGTGTAAAGAACAAAATAATCATTGCTAAGATAAGAAAAAAATCTCACGAGCTCCATAGTGAAACTGGGCATTGGCCAATTCTTAAAACGCCATGGGATGGAAGAGTTTGTCACCTTTGTGACACTAATAATGTTGAAGATGAAAAACACTTTCTCTTAAATTGTCCAACATATACCCATATTAGACCTCATTTTCAAAATATTTATCACACTACCAACCTTCCTAACCTCTTAACTCATCAAAAGTATGGTGATGTTGGAAGTCTTTTCTTAATGTTTTTCGAGCACAGAAACAAAATTCTAATGAATCACAAGTAATCACTTACCATCTTAAGGTCCTAAGAATAGACCAATTTAGTCTTAGTGGACGTTAATCATCATCATCATCATTTATATATATACACTTTGATTTAATTAATATTATTGAGAATTGATATGGCTAGAATTTTAGATTTTGGGTTTAGAATTAAATAATAAAAAATATAAAATAAAATAAATTTTAAATTTTAAATATCTAAAATTCAAAATTATATTTACATATTAAATAATAATATTTGCATAAGTTAGTTTTGATTTATTATATATATTAATTTTAAATTCAAGATTGTATTTTAATATTAAATAATAATATTTGTATAAATTAGTTTCTCTTTATTTTACATATTCATTTTAATTTATTATACAAATTCATTTTAATTTACTTTTCACTTATTAAATATGATTATATTTTAATATTAAATAAAAATGTTTGTATAAATTAGTTTTGCTTTATTTTACATATTCATTTTAATTTATTATACAAATTCATTTTAATTTACTTTTCACTTATTACACTTATTAAATATTATTACACTCATTAAATCCTTAAATATGAAAAGGATAAAAAAAATTAACATCCTAATATTATAATTCAAAATTATATTTTAATAATGAATTAATAATATTAAATTTAAATTTATTTTACTTCTGTAAATTAAATTTCATGTCAAGATAATAATCTCATCTTATCTATTTTCATCTTCAATAAAATGCTTTGGAGTTGTAAGAAACCTTCCAAAGGTAAGTGTATTCCTCCAACTTCTCAAGGCTCTTCCTAAGTCCAAGATATGGAAATTGGGACACAAAACTGAAAGGAGAGAGGCAAAAAAAAAAGTGTTTTTTAATAATTTTTCATTGTTCTCACTCAAATGCAAGAAACCAAGACTCATAAAAAGTATTCATATAAACATTTGTGCATTCACTTCTTTCATCGTTAGAATATCATTTAAAAAGTTATCGATTGATCCTTTAATGATAAATGGAATTTCTACTCTAATCATTTCAAAGCTCTAATACAATCAAATCAAAATTCAAAAATCTTTATATTGTTGAACCATAAAAATTCACATACTAAAATAAAATAAAAACTTACTTTTAAGTTTTTTTATAACTGTATCATATAACAAAAATGCATAAAAATACATTTGAATTATGCCTAATTCAAATTATGACCATTATATCTCAAACAAAATCCTATTACATTTTATCTATGCAGTAGTGTTTTTTGTAATGAGCTTAATAGTCATTTGCTTAAATGAGAATTTCAAAGATTTGCACTCATTTTCTCCTTTTGGAGAAGTGATTACTTTAAACTCAAAGAGAATCATTACAATTATCTAAGTGTTTTCTAGCCCAAGGAACTCTTTGGCACCTTCAGTGCATATTTTCAGTGGATAGAACTCCCAGAAAGTGAAACCCTAGTTTTCACTAGTATTAGAAATGCCAAAAAACCAGAAGTACCAAAAGTACCAGGAGTACCGAAAAACCAGAAGTACCAAAAAACCAAAAGCACCAATCCAGAAATCTGTTGGTCAAGTTTGAGGGGGAAAAATTTGGATTTTTAGAAATCTAATTGTACCAACATAATCGCCTCAGCTCGACGCATGTATCCCCTCGATCAGAATTTAAAATTTTGAAGTTTGAAAACTTAGGGTTTCCTCATAAAACCCTAAGTTGCAGTTGTAGATGCAGTTTCATAATAAGTTGCAGTTGAAGTTTCATTATCAGTTGAAGTATCAACTGTAGTACCAGTTGAAGTCACCCTTGAAGTTCTTAAGATTTGGAAATTAATACCGTTGCCACGAGATGGTGCCACTACCTGCAAATGGTATCAAAGGTATGTACTCACATATGTTTAAACTGTTAATATTTAAAGGGTATTTGCAGGAGAAGGGATCTCTTTCCATTGATCCAGAAGGATCTCAAGATCCAACACATTCATAGGAATAATGCAACCTAGGTTTGATTATTCTGATATGCATCTATTTGTTATGACATTATTTTGATCTAGGTTGCATGTTGAAGCTATGACCATCATACTAACCTTTTTTCAAACTTAAAGTCAAGGTATTAGATGGATTAAAATTGAGATCATAGAGTTTATTCTCTAACCCAACCTTTTGTCAAGATACCATATTGTCCTAGTACAAAAGACAGGCTGAAGAAAGCACTTGTCATCTTGAGTGAAGGAGACTTGGAAGAAAATAAACACACACTCATTATTGAGGACAAGACTCTGGGTTCCAGGTTTGATTAATTAAGCTGATAAGATTCAAAATTACACATGACAAAGTTGATTACTACCCCTTACAAGAAAACACTATAGTTGAGGTAGTAGTCTTTGTAAAGTATTATACTTGGTAGCATGTGAGCATATTGAGATAAATGCTTAATGTAACAGATACAAATAACATCTCCTCTAGGAGAAACTTCTTGTGTTGATCCCAGGTTACCATGGATGAATGTTTGATCAAAACACTAGAAGAGTGTTGGCCTCATTTCGTATTGTATTTCTTACTTTTGATCATTGCTTCAGAAAGGTCACAAGTGATAGCTCTAAAGGAGCTACTGTGATGATTATTCGTTTTTTTGTTTTATCTACTATTATCAAAAGAGTATTATTCTTGCTTGCTATTTTGTTGAACTTGTTCAGGTCACTTGTGATAACCTTGAGGAAGTAATAGTGAAGGTTGCAGAAGGAAACATATTAGATGAGATATGAATCCCACTATGTAAATCACCATATACATTCATTTACCCAAAGAGAAGAAGTCCAAGCTAGATCCTTTAGAAAGAA
>SNQJ01S0048197.1:2397-47806 GCA_010110895.2 Picea sitchensis | reverse complement strand
AAAGAAGAAATAAAATTATTTAAAGTGTGGGAGTATAAAAGTTATGACTTTAAAAATAAAATGAAAAGATTAATTAGCGCATTTTTCTTTTTGGTTTTAAAAGAAAAAAAAAGGAAAGGAATAAATAATAGAAGTAGGGAAACTAGTAATAAAGGAAACATATTAAAAGAAAGTGGGGGACATAGGGTAAAAAGCAAAAAGGAATCAGCAATTAAGAACTTTCTATAATGAACTAAAATAACAACTTCTTTTAGGGAAAGTTATTAAAATCATGTAAGGGGATCTAGGAACACCTAGGAGTAATTTTAGGAGCGACTCTAGGTGGGTGAGGGAATTTAGTCTTTTAATTTTTAAAAAAGAAGATAATTTTGGAGAAACGTGGGGGATGAGTGACACTTGGACGGAAGAGAATTTTTAGAGGTTTGTCATTAAAACTTAAATTAATAGTGATTTAGGGAAAGTAGGTGGGTCTCAAATTTCTATAAAAGAAGGGGAAGATGAGGAAGAAAAGAAAAAAACGGTTAGCATTACGTTACGCTGCCGGATTGTGGCTTGACTGATTTCTTGTGAGGAGTTGGGGATTTTCTCAGCTGTATTAGAGTGGTAGCTCAGCCTTGGAGGTGAGGTGGGAAGATAGGTATACCTTCTGGATTTGTGTGGCCCCTTTGCGGCTCGGGGGGCTAAGGGGGAAGCAGAGTACCCCTAGCGATTGGATGGGAAGTACCGGTGTAGTCTCCACGGTCGGCAAGCGGGAGCGGCACGGAGCAGGAGTGACACGGAGCGCGGGATCATCATTCGAGGCAGGCGAAGAGGCAAAGGTATGTTCGTTTATTGGTAGAATAGAAAGCACTAGGATTGCTGTAGATCTATATGTTTATTGAAAAAGTGTACTGGTGTTACAATGTTATATAATAGCTTGTTGCATCTGTCATTTCCTTGACGATTTGCATAGAATAAATTTTTACCATGCCTGTGGAACCTCCTGATTTTATCCAACGATTGCTGTGTGATCATTTTTATAATTAACTGTGAAATTAACCCTTGTTGGCAAATTTGTTTCTGTCGGATTCATCCCCGGATAATGGTCATGAATCTCTGCGTTGGTGAATATACTTCTATGCGTTCGGTTTTAGTTTCTGATAATCCTTGTGTTATATCTTGCTCGAGGTTACCCCGTGGATTCGCGCCCTTGAACTCTGCATTTTCTTCTGCGTTTTGTTGTTCCCTTGCCAGTGGGCGTTTTATTTAGTGCTGGTGTTTAGAGGATCACCGTGAGAATTCGTTTTATCCCTGATTTTATAAGTTACTGTCAAATCGTTTTTTTTTTTTAACTTATAGTCATCTCTCTTCTAGCAATTCATTTTATGACCTTCTGTCAAATCATTTTTTTAACTTACTGTCATCTCTCTTCTGGCAATTTGTTCTATGACCTTCTGGCAATTTTTTTTTAACTTACTGTCATCTCTCTCTGTGTTTTTGTTGTTGCATTCTCTGCGTTTTATTTCCAATGAGAAATTCTCCACGTGCTGTTGGATATCACTGTGTTTTTATTGTTAAAGTATCTCTGCATTTTTGGGGCGCTCATGTACCTTACCTTCAGTTTTGACAGAGCTCTTCAACTCAGACCAGCGGGTTGTTGATCTATTTAAAAAATATATATATAAAACCGCCCCTCCTTTTCTGCTATACATACGGTCGGTTCTGCCACCATGGAACTGGTGCTATAGATGCTCCATTTTCTCTTGGTTGTGAAGCCGAATTTCAGACCAGACGTCAACCAGGATCGCCTTTGTTACTTATAACATGATATTGCTCTCGGCTATACCTTGGATGCGTGAGGGAATGTCCACACTCGTAGTTGTTCCCCTGTTTTCAGATGGAAGTGTGGTAGCTGAACTGGCAGCAAATTCTTTTGGCTGTTTATTTTTGTTTTTTTTATTTTTATATAATTCTGGTTAGTTGATTGGCAGTTGTAATGACAGTCGATGGGCTGGAAGAGATACGCCTGAATCTTGCCCTCATCTTACCTTTCCACCCGGCCGAAAAACAATATCAATGCCTTAATTGTTTTTATTTAAAGAAAATGAATGCCTACGTTTGTCCTTAATGTCTTGGTGGCTGGTAAAGAAGGACAGCAAGGAGTCTTTTGTTATATATTTGTTTTTCTCGTCATCAGGTTGTTTTGATTAGTGGTTGTTGATTCCCATTATTTAATGGGCAAATTGGATTGGCCGCCTATCCTCACGCTCCTATTGCTTCATAATCGTTAATGTAGGGAGATGAATATTAAATGTTGTCATTATAGAATGCCAGTTCTCCTTCTATATTTAAATGTTGTATTTGATTATAGAATGTTGTATTTAAAATTAAATATTAAATGTTATAATGCAAATTAATGTGATCATTATAGAAAGCCAGTTCTCATTCTATATTTAAATGTTGTAATCGATTATAGAAGGTTGTATTTAATATTAAATATTAAATGTTGTAATGCAAATTAATGTGGTCATTATAGAATGCTAGTTTTCATTCTATAATTAAATGCTCTAATTAAGTATAGAAGGTTGTAATTAATATTAAATATTACATGTTGTAATGAATATTAAAATTTGTACTTATAGAATGCCAGTCTTCATTCTATAATTAAATGTTGTAACTAATCATAGAATGTTGTAATTAATATTAAATATTAAATGTTGTAATTAAGATTAAATGTTGCAAGTATAGAATGCCAGTTTTGTTTATTTAAAGATAGAGTCATTGATATACGGTTCTTAATTATGTGAGAGTAAGGCTCTTGTAACATAAACTAAACGATGATGTTCATATTAGAAATTTATCTATGTAATGTGGTGGGTTACTAAATTGCAAGGTTATTGAATTATTATGTCATGGCATCGGTACCTTGTCGAAGTCTCTTGTCATTACAATATGTGCGGAGTAGTTTCATTATAATATATCGTTAAAATAAAACGAAAGGTTAGTTCTTTGTAAAATAAAACAAAAGGTTAGTGTTGATATCATATAAAACGTAATAACATTGTCATTTTATTAAAATGCTAAGGAATTTTAGTGTTTGACGACTTATAAAATGAAGGGTGCCCTGAACTAAGTACCATAAACTTTTAAGATTTAGTAAATGAGGGAAGTTGTTCATTTAAATAGAGTTGAACTTGGGTTTCATTGTCGGAGTCCTTCTTGTCGCGTGCCTTCCGTAAAGGACGTAGTCGTTCTTCTTGTTTATATTGTACTTGATAGTAATCAATTGGTTGCTTGGTCTGCTTGTGTCGGGCAGGAATTAGACACCTCCATGCAACCTTAGTATATATGTCGGTGGGTGTGATTTTCTCTGTAAAGAATCCAGTGTCGTATCAAGAGTCTCGGGCCCTTTAAAGGCAGGGTTTCCACTCTTGCGACACACCTGACAGAGATTACTAGCTTCTACCTGAGCAGTCGGCCAGGAGCCTATCTGACCTTCTCTCTCCATAGAGCAGAGAACTAAGATTAAACGCCCTGCTTTCCTGTGCAGAAATAATAAGACCTACTACTATGGATTCTTCCCCCTATGTTAGTGTTGTGCATAACCCAGTGTGTCGTTAATGTTTGCGTTGTGCGCCTTATGTCTACGGTAGTAGACATTGTTTGATGTTGTTAGATTTAGAATTTATAGTGTCGGTATTGATTGTTTTGGGTGGGATGTAGACACCTCCATGTTCCTCAGAACAGTTGCCAGCCCTGAGACCTTAAATGGTTAAATTCGATGGGAACCTAGGCTTGAGCATTGCTTATGTGTCTGGGAGGTCCTAACCATGGTAGGCTAGGATGGATGGGTAGTCAGTCTGACTTATTTCTAAGTGATCATCATGGATGCATGCAGTTTCCTGTGGTACGTCGTATGTCGTCTTGATGTGTTTGTCTTGCTTGCGTCTTGTTGGTTTTCGGGTGGCGAAGTAGAGTCAAGTGTGTCTATTCCTTCTTACACCCGCGCACACACGTTAAACTTTTAAACAAAAAAAAAGAATTTCACCTGTTATCAGAGTTGTTGTCATAACGAGGAGGCCGTTACATATGGTATCAGAGCCGGTTCGACCCGCGACTTGGGATTCGCTACAACTTTCATTAGCATGATTAGATTTGATTATATTGTTGTTGATCGCGTTGATTATGTGCGTGCAGGTAATCATGGTTAGAGGACGCCGCGGAGGCAGATGACGGGGTGCTAGGGGAGGAGGCATGGCGCCTCCAGTAGCATCCACGCCTGAGGGGTCAAACCCCCAGGGAGGCGAACAGGTTCTCGGATAGGAGCAGATAACAGTTTGAGACGTTGTTGAGATGATGAGATCATTTCAACGCATGTCTGAGGCATTGATCAGTCAATTGGACAGAGATGAGGCCCAGGCACCGGCACCCGCTGAGGTTCCACCGCGCGCACCGGCCGTTACAGGTAGCATTCACCATGAACTCGAGAAGGTAAAATTTCCTGAGTTCCTTGGTACCCTGGATGGCGTAGACACCGAGGCATGGTTGGAGAATATGGCGATGTGATTTGCACTTCGCGATTATACCTCCAACAATAAGGTCCGCATGGCCGTATTTCAATTGAAGGGGAGCGCTCTTCTATGGTGGAAGACGCTCCCACTGCAGCTGAACATGGCCGTGGAAGACGTGTCATGGGAACTGTTCGAGGAACGGTTCCGAGAGAGATACCTTTCATAGGAATTCATTGAGTGTCAGCTCAATGAGTTCAATGCATTATGAGAGGGAGGTCGTATGGTGCCCGAGTACGAGGCACGTTTTATGGAGCTGCTCCGGTATGCTCCACACCTTAACACTGAGAAGCTCAAGGTCAACCGGTTCATGTTTGGCCTTAATTGCAGCTTGCATGCAAAGGTTAGGATCTTGATGCCTCAAACCTTGCACGACGCTGTCCAAAAGTCCCTCATAGCATAGGAGGAGCTTATCAGCGGGGGTCAGACCAGGACTCCAGTGAGACCATCAGGGCAGGGTTCATCTGGAATGCCGCAGCACCAGACACCAACGAGACATACGTCGAGATATCACGGATTCCAAAGGGGATCCACGTTCTTTACTCTTCGACGACCGTCGCCTCAGCAGCGAACACCTTATCGAGGACCACAGCACCAGCAGCAGTAGTTTATGCCTGTTCAGAAGAACAGACCAGGGTTCCATGTCGGTGGGCAGTCATCTTCTACTTCGGGTACCAGGACTACTGGGCCGAAGAAGGGGTGTTGGACGTGTGGGGAGCCACACTACCAGCGCGACTATCCCGTGGAGAGGACCAGAGTGTCTGGATCAGTCGGACCTGCTACAGTGGGAGATATGGGCAAGGCCCATCTGATTCATGCGGCGATGAATAACTGCCAGTTAGAGTACCAGTCGACTGTGCTCGAGATGACAGGTACTGTTGCTGACCAGACCCTTAGTATTTTGATAGACCCAGGTGCTACTGAGAGTTTCTTTTCTGGTGCAGTGCTAAAAAGGATTAAGGTTAAGGTAGTCGAATAGGATGAGTTTATCTTCGTGGAGATGGCTTCGGGAGCCAAACAGAAGGTTGGAGGAAAGGTTACGGGCTGTGCCCTTAACCTGGGAGAGTTTGTCACGAGGGTCAACTTGTATGCCACGATCTTAGGATCTTATGACGTCATGATCGATATGGATTGGTTGGAATCGCATGAGGCAATACTCAACTGTAAGATGAAACGGTTGAGCTTGGTGGATGATGAAGGACAGATATGGGTGATTGTAGGATAAAACCAGGGAGTATCCCTGAGGTTCGTCTCTTCCTTACAATTACGGAAGAGTATGCGCAAGGGGTGCAAGCTTTATGTGATCCTTGCACTAAACAAAAAGGGAGTAGCAGAAGGTCTAGAACACCTTCCGGTGGTGAAGGAGTTTGCGGACGTATTTCCAAAGGACTTGTCTGGGATGCCGCCAGAAAGAGAATTGGAGTTTACTATAGACCTGAAACCGGGGACCGAACCGATAACAAGAACGCCTTATCGGATGTCGACCCCGGAGTTGCAAGAGCTGAAAATGCGACTGAAGGAGTTGCTGGACCTGAGATTGATATGCCCTAGTGTGTCACCATGGGGTGCGCCAGTTATTTTCATTCGAAAGAAGGATGGATCATGGAGGCTTTGTATTGACTACTGTCAACTGAACAAGGCTACGATCAAGAATCAGTATCCCTTACGATCAATAATCAATATCCTTTCTGGGTTAGCTAGATCATGGCTCTCATATCCTCTACCTTATTTACCCTCTTCATTAATGGCTCCCCCTCCACCACCTTTCTCCAATCCCAAGGTATTAAAAAAGGTGACCCCCTTTCACATTTCATATCTATTCTTATGTATGAAGCACTGGGATGGAGTCGCAAGGATGCCACTCTTTCTCAAAAGATCCAAGGCTTAAGGATTCATAACTCCACCTCCTCTCTTCCTCACACTCAATTTTTTGATGACACAATTTTAACAGGGATCCCCTCTACTAGATAATCCATAGCCTTCAATAAATCTCTTAATGACTTCATGGAAGCTTCTGACACCTCCAAAAATCACCTCAAATATCAAATTTTCTTTTTCAACACACCTCTTCCTTTCCAATTTCACATTTCCTATATTATTGGTTTCTCTAACATCTCCCTTCCATAAAAATACCTTGGAGTGCCTCTCTTAGAATATTCTACTTGAACTTGTTCTTAGGATCCCCTCCCACATTGGAAACAATATCTCCAGCTGGACTTTCCTCCATCTCAACAATGTTGGTTGACTCATTCAACTCAATTCCATCATGAAGGTTATCCCTCTTTATATATTTTCATCTCTAATTGCTTCCAAGTGCATTTTGAGGGATTTAAGAGCTCTTTAAAGGAAATATTAATGGAATGGTTCCATTACTACTAGGATATCCGTGTCAGTTGGTTGGAATATCCACTATCTTACAAAGCTAAAATGATCCCTAGAATTTAGATATCTTGAGCTTCTAAACGCATCCTATATACGAGTCCTTCAATGTCTTGTCTCCCTAACTCTCGGTCGCCAAAACGTCGAAAAGCGCTTAACAACCCTGTATTGGACCTATCCCTCCATCTATGTGACCACGACCGATGACCACGTGCCTAATCGTTCAAGGGTTACCAAATTTTTGCGATTCAAAGAATTGGTATTTAAGCACTTCGTCGGTTCTTTGTTCCTCAATATGCCGAAACCCAAAATATCCTGGCGCCTATCCTTCTCAAATGCCTTTTCAGGATTTTGTGATTAAGGACTTCGCAATGCAGGCACTCGACCGGTTCTCTATCCTTCTCGAATGCCTTTTCGGGATTTCACGCTTTAGAACCTCCTGAATCCTGCTGCTCCAATTCCTGACCCTTCGAACATCTGGTATCCGAAGTACCGAAGTACCGAATTCCGAAATGTTGAAACTCCACTCCTACGAGAGATCAATGGATATGAGCCTCCCTTGATCTTACGGCTTAGATCCTTTCAGGATTTCATGGGTCAAGAGTCCCGAACTCTTACCCTTTGCATTCCCGGTAGTCGAAATGTCAAAATGCTCCTTTTGAGGATTTCCCCAAAACCTTGAACGCTGCCACATGTCCTCCTTGTGGAGGGTCACGATATTTTCGAGAATTCATGATCCAAGACTTCTTGTCTCCCGACTCTTCCTCCTTGATCTCCCGGTACCCAAAGTCCCATTAGATTTATATCTCCTTTCACAATTTTGGGAATCAGAACTTCTTGTTTCACGACTCCTGCTTCCTTGATCTCTCGGTACTCGAATTCCCAGTAGATATAGATCTTTGACACCTGTCCTCCAAAATCGATGGCTCACGATCCTTAGTGCTAGATCTGACGGTTCAGATCTTTCTTCCTTTTCTTTGAGTCAGTGGCTCTCAGGCCACCGTGCTCCAGATCCTACAGTCTCGATTCCTTCAGGATTTCGTGAATCGGGACTTTGCAAAGTAGTGACTTCATGACCCCTTGCTGCTCCAAGTCCCGAACACCGAAATGCCGAAATTTCACCCCGCAATTTCGGGATTTCGTGATTTTGGATTTTCTTTTATGTGCTTCAGAGGACTAAACCTCGTGCACTTTCTCATGGATCTAATGGCTATCGGTCATCTATGAAAAATCTAATGGCTGAAAATATTTTGCCTTTTCTATGTTCTCCTCGTCCTTTCTGAACTCGATTAACGCCTCATATCTATTAGAAGAACCAATATTATGGTTGCGTTTTCTTGTCCTTTGCTTCGTTAGCATGTTCTTTGTTGCTTCTGTAAAGAGTTTCTCCTGAACCAGGAAATTCATGAATCTTTCACAAATTTGAAAGAATTTCACGAATTCTTTAAATGTTTCTACCCTCTGCAACAATCTTTCATGAATTTGAAAGAATTTCACGAGATCTTTAGATGTTTCTGCCTTCTGTAGCAATCTTTCACGAATTTGAAAGAATTTCTTTGAATTCTTCAAATGTTTCTACCGTTTGTAGCTTTGACTCCTCAATCTTTTGAGCATATTGTGCTCTGCTTCCTCGTGTGTGCTTTCTGCGACGATCTTTTGAACGGATGGAGGAATACAGATTTCTCTCCAGGTTTTGTGAAGAATCTCGCGTCCTATGCTCTCGTTCACAATGTAAGCTCTGTGTTGTTGAGGATCAGGTTGCTCTCGAGACTACGTAAGAGGCTTACTGGTGAAGCTCTGATACCATGATAAAATGTGAAGCAAAGAATACAGAGAAAGAGCAGAGAAGAAATAGAATTCAGTATATTAGGAATGCAAGTGAAAGAGTACAATAGAAAAGGGAAACTATCTTAGTTAAATAGGCTCAAGCAAATCAAGAAATCATAGTATAGCTGGCCAGGACAACTGGCAGTGTACAGTCAGACTATTGAGGTTACATTATATTTAACACGCTTAATACCATGAACTTTCCTTCTGAGAAAACACCCCTACATCCGACGCATTTTTGGGTCATAGGAGGGAGAACTTCCCACTTATCCTCCTCTAGGTCATAAAATTCTCCAGTCACGAGAGGGTTGCCATGCCCATCGTGCCCATCGACAAAGTAGATTCGTCTAATAGAAGAAGAGGTGGCGTAGGAAAATAAGTAACGAAGGTTGGGAATTTCAGCTTCGCAGCTCCATCTGGCGGACACAAAATCATAAATGTAAATATTCTTCATTTCTTTCTTGCTGGACGAATGCAATCCACCTATGAGAACCAGTTTTCGATTCAGAAAAGCACACTTAAAGAAGATTGGAATTCCAAGATAGTGGGGATCATCATTCACGGGTAGACTTTCCGAGGTTCCCTTCAAAGGGTCGTATATTTTTATTCCATAGACGTCAGGATCTGTTATTCCATAGACGTTGGGATCTAATTTTCTTTGAAGAAAACATATAAGTTGATTGTTCGCTCCAGAGATCTTTCTATCGGCATAAAACTTGGGGTCACTCAGCATAGCCTCCCGACTTCGGCACACAGCTTTGAGATTCTTGTGTGAGTCGTAAGGCACTCTTAGTAGGCACTCTTGAACAAGAGCCTCTAAAATATTGGAAATTATGTCCATTACAACAGAGATGAGTAGAAACTTCAAACATAATATTTCCTACTCAAGTTGTATCTATCTTTAAGAGAAAGCTCAAATTTTGGATATTTATAGGATGGGCATAGCTTAGATGAAAACAATTAGTAAAAGTGTTTGATATAAGTGGATTGGTCTATTAGTTTGGAAAGGTAATTAAATAACACCTAAACCATTTTAAATAATGTGGTTCTGTTAGTTGATGGTCTTGACTATGGTTTACTAGTTGATGGTCCGAGGAGGATTAGTAAATCATGGTTGACTACAATTGACTATGATTTATTATGATTGACTATGGTTTATATGGGTTGGGTAGTTGTAGGATAATACCAATGGGTTGTGAGATTTTGAGTTGTGAGTAGACTTTGAAAGAAGCCCTTCTATTATGGATTTGTAGCCCCAACTTGGGGGTGACTTTCTATTGATATTTGAAACAACAAGTCTATGGTTGGGTGGAATGTCATTTCCAAGCATCTGGTTGCACAATGTTTTTAAAAATATGAGTGTTAATCTATTTTTTGAGTTATCTTATGAGCTTTATGGATGTTCATTTTATCATGTGTATGATAATGGTTTTATGTGCTATTGTAGATGTATTATTAATTGCATTAATGTTCATTTATAATGTTGTATATGGATTTAATTATGGGTATCAAAAGCTAGTTAATTATGTTAATTTATAACTAGTAAGCTACGAGAAATAATTAACAGAAGAAATTTTGGAATTTGTGTGTATTTTTCCGCATATAATATTCCTTGGTTAAGTCGGGCGATGTTAAATAATGGTATTAGAGATTTAGGTTCAAGCACTGAGCCTATATGGGCCAGCATCAACATGCAAAAGTTAAAATTGCAGAGTTAAAGATCAATGAATGTTTGCAATGTGGTTGTCATATTTTTCCAGGAAAACATGTGAGGAGATTGCCTGTAATTTTGGTGAATTCGAGTTCAAGAGTTAAAATCCCCGATTTTGATGGCTAAATATGCATGTGTTGGGGCAGTAATTGGTTGAATTTTGGAAATCACGGTGTAAGCATGAAGGATTAGGAAAAATTGTGAAAAGCCCTAAATTTTTTAATGAAGTGGGTTAAGAGTTTGACATATGAGTCTTGAAGTTTGGGTGTATAGGTCGATTTGATAAGAACCATACCTAAATTGTCCATTAGCAAGCTTAATTTCGAGTTCCATGGTGGCCCTGGTAAAAATTTGAAAATTATGCAATTCTGGAAAAATTCAAAAAATTGTGTATTTTTTTGTACATGATGTTAGTATGATGTGGAGGCCACGTGAAAGTGACATGGAAATGACATGGCTCAATATGGTGTGGAATTCCATGGTGGAAGGGCCTATAATGCACATGGCAGGTCCAATAGATCAATGATATGGGAGGCACATGCGCAGGTTGGTATAGCCCAATACCTTAAACCATTTCCGCATGAGAAGCAAAGCGGTTTTGGCCCAAAACCTTGTACAATGTGACACCATTAATATCGTACCATGTAGCAAACATATTGGAGTTTTATATCGTTGGGGTTTGTTAACCCTCGCACACTTTTGGGATGCGACATAACCTCTTCGTTGTCGATCTCGCCCAATCTTGGCTGTTCGATCGTGGAGGAATGCAAGTTTGCATGCACCAAGGTAAATATGTGGGATGGAACCTGCCCATCCCATGCCCAATGAAGGGGTTCAACATGGATTATTTGATATAATTAGGACCCTTGTCCCATCAAGGGTTAGAGATGTGCTAGCTGGGGAGGTGGGGCCCATAAAATATGAATATTTTTTAAAATTTTAAGGCTAGCATAAAATAAATAAAAGAGAGAAGAATGATGAGATAGTCTAGAGGGTGCCTAAAGGTGACATTGAATCACCTGAAGGTTCCCTGTGGCACTATAATTCCACATCAGCAAAGATGCCACATAGGAAAAGTTGTATTTCAGTTAAAAAAAAAAAATGGAGCCAAAATATTACTTTGGCCATAATGGGAGATTAATAAGTCATATTTAGATGAAATTTTTGGGTTTTTCCCACAATAAGGAGGGATACAAAAGTGTCATAGAGGGCCACTACCCATTTCTGCTTGGATTTTTCAGAAATTGCAAAATACTATTTTTTAACTTGATATGGGTGCAAATCATTGGTACAGGTCCAAATTAAGATGAAATTTTTGGAGAAAGTTCAAAACGCAAACATGGAAATAACCCATGAATAAATTGAATAAATCCTAAGGGGTTTGGAATGGAGATGTTAAAATAGGCCAAAATCCACTATTTTGGACCATTTTTGGGAGATTTTTTAGATTTTTTTATAGAAAAGGATCCCTAGATGGAAAATATGGAAACATTTATGGAATCAATATTTTGTATACTCATCAAGCCAAATAACTTTGGTTTAGTGAGATTTTTCCAAAAGTGCACAGTTTGGGAGATAGCCAAATTGAATAAAAATTCTAAGTCTGGAAAATGGGGTGAAAAGGAATTAAGTGGTCATTTCCAAATTTTTTCATCTTTTTATTGGAACATCAAATTGACAATATGAGAGCCGTGTACTATGAATCTAAAAAATTAAAGGAGCATGAGATGAAGTATGCTACACATGGATTGGAGTTACCAACAATTTTTCATGCATTAAAAATGTGGACACATTAACTTATGGGGAGAAAATTTGAGTTAAGAACAGACCACTGTGCTCTAAAGCATTTGTTTGGACAAGCAACATTAAATGTCAGACAAACTAGATGGCTGGAATTTCTGAGTGAATATGGATTTGAAATTAAGCATAAAAAATGAAATAAAAATCAGGTGGTTGGTGCACTCAATAGAAGGGCTCATGAAATGCATACTTCAGCCATTAACATGTTCAACGTAGATTTAAAAGACCAAATTTTAGAGGTAGCAAATTCAGATCAACAATATTTAAAATTAAAAGAAAAGTTACAGTGTTGGTGTAAAATTGGAGACTGGGGTTCTTGGAGGTTACTAACAAAGGTACCGCTATGGTATAATAGTGATGGCATATTCAACCTTCCACAAGGGTAGAAGGTCTCACTCAAAGTGAAACCGAGACTTATGTATGATAAAGTGAGTTAACGAGGACACACCATCAAATCTAGTGAAATACAACACATAAGCATATTTGAATGTGGAGAGATCATATCGTCAGGAGTCTTAAACTAATAAATGCATCAGATAGTCCATGTTGCGCATCATATAGATAAACACATACATCACAAAATATTGTTAAGTAGTATCACAATTATCAATTACACAGAACATGACAGATTGTTCATGAAATATATCAAGTAGTCATACACATAATAACAAATTTTTGGTGCCCAAATAATCCTTCATGTATTATCATATCACAACCCAACATACATAGAGTAATTCTTCCACAACATGA
Source organism: Picea sitchensis (assembly GCA_010110895.2). NCBI lineage: Eukaryota > Viridiplantae > Streptophyta > Pinopsida > Pinales > Pinaceae > Picea > Picea sitchensis. The sequence continues at coordinate 34,792 of SNQJ01S0048197.1, read as the reverse complement.
CTTAGACAACAAAATTGGTAATTATGTACTCGATATAGACTCTCAAACTTCTACACAAGCACAATTCATTCCCCAAAATGCCTTACAATGGCTGATCACAAGAGATATTAATGGAGAAAGCTTAATGGAAGAACAAAAGAGTGACTCAACAAAACTCAATAGTGTACCAACATCAATCTAACAATAATATGACAATAATAACCTATCAGTGGCTTACCAGCAGCCCGACAACAACTTAACAACAACCTTTTCCCATTACATGTTCCCATATATATGCCTTTCCCTTGGGTATTTCTTTGGCAGGTTGTGTCTGCTAATGTCTCTCCTTGATTCCACTTCCTTTTCGCATGTTCTCAAAGGTTCTAGATCTTTCTGCTTCTCGTCTAGCTTAGGCATGACTGTTTTCCTTACTGGCACACTAGCAAATAGATTTCTGCCACTTGGATATCTTGCTAATATGATATATTGCTCTACAAAATTGCGTTATCTTCCAAAACAAAGGGCCCAATAGGCCCCAACCATAATCATTGACTCATCTAGAGAAAAATTTTTACCTCCTTTCTGTGTTCTCCCTCAAATAAAGGGTCCAACTCAAGTACTATTTGCATTTCTTGTTGTCTAAAATTGTAATATTGGAAAACTCTGTAGTGCAATTTCTGCAAGAAAATGGAACCTCCTGCAACAAATTCTCGTTCCACGGCCACATCGGGTTCTATGGGCTTTGTAGCCATGAGTCTCTGACACTCAAATTTCACAAAAGAATCAAGTTGTTGCAGTTTGACATACATCTCTTGCACAGATGATTTGAAATCCCTGAGTTATTTATTTGTAGCATGATTAGAGTCATACAAAGTGTCAAGGCATTCATCATCTTCTTGTATTTGCAAAAACTTTGCAGTCTTCTCAACAGGTTCAATGATTGCTTGAACTTCTTGATGCATCTATTTTACCTCTGCCCTAAGGTCTTCCACTAGTTTTCTCTGGTGCTCTATCAATTTGACCCAATCATTAACCAACTCAAAGAGTTGGTTTCACTTAGTGGCTCGCTTATACCAAGATGGGAAAACAATATTTCCCTTCTCTACAACATTTTTGACCTTTTCCATCATTTCCTTAGCTTTTTCATGTTCTTTAATTCTGATGGATTCCAACTACGATCGAAGATTGTCAATTCTCATGGATAATTGCCTCTAAGAATATGAAACAAGGCCAATCCTATCGTCTGATGCAACTGGGGTGATGTCTTCTGATAGATCAGGTACACTCTGTCAAAACGTAGGTTAGACTTGGATGATTTTTTCTGACACTGGCATGACAGTGGATTCATATTGTACCTACAAGCTATTCTCATGTGCTTTGGCTGCAGTGGATTCATTGACAACCTCTCACAAATATTTGTCTTGCTGAGTGCAATCTTGATTAGTATTCTCAACAATTATGACTCATTTCTCTAGAAGCTCAGTGGAATCCCTTATAAGATGCAAGATCCATGGTGTAGCCCATGTGGACATCTCTGCACTAGTGAAAAAGGAATCCAAGGGTGGTCGGGAAGAAAGCAATCGATCTCTTGTGATAGAACACTCGAAAAAACTGGGGGTACCAACACCATCTGGGGTACGTTAGTGAGCTATGATCCTTCGTGAAATCCAGTCCGTGACTTCCGACAAAAGTGTTGCAAGCACCTTTGTTTTCTCCAAAAAGATCTCCAAGATATCTTTTCTTTGTTGTGGGTCCTGTAAATTAGGTGCAAGTTGTTCCCTGATAAAACTAGTGCTATGCATTTACTGAGTATCATATTGAGCATCTAGTTGGTCCCATGGAGGGTCCTCATGCATCAAAATTTGTGTTTCGGGCCCTGTCTCTAGATTTTGACCAGAGGATTTTTTTAGGGTTATGTTCAGGGGGGCTTGGACTTCTGAAATCTGAGGAGAAGTGGATGGGAACGGGGAAATGATATCGATAGTTGTGGAAGGATGATCAATTTTTTTTACCAAAACTATGTCAAATTGGTTATGCGCTGGGGATGATGAAGGTGTGCGCACAACAATTATGGTCCCATCATATTGTGGGTTGGTGGCTTCCTCAACGATAATGGTAAATTGGAGCTACACTAGAGCATCATCAATAATGTGTATGATGGTCGGTGTGGATGGTGAAGTGAAATGGGTGGAAATTCTAGTGTGCATCTGGGGTGGATTGGTTTGTAATAGAGGGGGGTTGGTATGCGTTGGAAGTGGAATAGTGTGGGATTGAGGTGGGTAGGAGGAAAGCAGGATGGCCTCCATGATGACAAAATCAATGGTTGATTTGGAGGGGGATTTGGTACATGTAGGTTCTTTTGAGGAAAAACAAAAGTGAGGACTTCTCAAAATTTCTTACATGATATAGTGGCATTGTTAGGAATGGAGGAAAATGGTATTTGAACTAAGTTTCTTGACAAAGATTCCTCTTTGTCTTCATCTTCTGCTTCCTCTATTTTGGAGGGTGTCTGGTTTCTCTTGCTTGAGCTAGGACCTGCACCCGATGTCTACATTGGAGCATATTGTTGTGAAATGGTCGTCATGGTGTAGGAGATACCCACCAACATGTCTTCCCTGAGGACCCTGGACCATCCCCTAACTTCCTTGTCAAACAATGCTACATCCATATATAATGGAAGAGGATTCATATGAAACAATGTTGGGGAAGCTTCCAATGTGTTGATGGGTCATAAATCCATGATTCAACAATAGGAACCAAACCCAGCACCGAGGCCCAATTAGCCTCTGCAACGTTTAATGGTGGAATGGTTCTTCAAATCTTATGATCTGGGCAATTTATCAATGGGATTTATTTTTTCTTGTGAAGGCTCTTCTTTCAGTTTAGACTATCTTTTTTTGTATTTTCTCTTGGCTGAGACCAATATGAGATGTAAGCCGACATAAACCAACTTGGTGACAAACAGGATTAAATTCTAACTACCAGGTAAGAGGCTGAATTTGGGATAACCCACTACTCAAGCATGCAGACAATGACTATATACCACAGGCCTAGTACTAATACATTAACCTCGTGAGCATCCAATTATTGTCTGAGAAACTAATTATCAAAAAGAAAACACATGTGCAAATAAGATAATGGCAAGAAAAATAATTCATCTACCATAATCATTCATCACATGTTAACACAATGGTTCGTCTTCATCATTTAAGGTAAATAACAACAAAATATTGTACCAGATAACTTGACAATAAATTAAATAGCTCTTACTCATTAAAACATCATTCATGAAATGAGATGGGAAATAGTTCTTCTCCACCTCCAATCACATGAATTTGATGAAAATGACTTGTCTCTAGTCTAGAAGGACTTCTCAATTCATAACAGCTTCAAAATAATTCTTAACAACCAAAAAAAACAAGAGTTCTTACAATAACCATCGACCCCTAACTAATTGGTCGATGTCTTTATTTATAATGCAAATTTTAACTAAAATTAATGGTTGAGTGCAGTATAAGAAAAACAAAATTCACCACGTGGCATCCTATACTAACAATTTATTTAACACTCAGCCAGATATATCTTTTGAAAAGGATGATTTCTCTCGTACTCAATCCAAATGATAAAAAAATCTTCACAAGTTTGGGCCCATGGAAATTTGTGTTGTTCCATCAGAGCCGCATGTATTACTAGATTGGAGTTCAACTACTGTAGCATAGTTCGAGCTCTGATTGGTTGCTCTACAAATAGTTGCACTTGTTGTGGCCTAGTGTTGGTCATCTGTGCGAGCTCTTCGGTCCATAGAGAATCTTATTTGGCATGTGACTCGACTATGTCTCTTAGCTCGATGAAGTTGTCGGGGTTTCCGAACTTTGGGAATATAATATCCTTCATTACCTTATTAATTTTATCCTAGTTCTTATTGCATCTGATCCATTTCTCTTGGATTTCTCAGTGTGGGTCCTAGGACATCTTAGCCCAATACTCAACTCATCGCTTCATGCAATTAATACTACTTTTTCCTACCATCTGAATGCCATGTTCTTCTTTGTCTCAACCTTCCTGGACTGCATCAATGTACTCGAGTCTTTCTACATATTTTTGCACCCTTTCATACCATCACTCCATATCCCTGCATGTCATGAGTGCCATGAGAGTGTCCTCCTGGAACTCAGCTATTTTCGTAGTTAAAAGGTGTCTTTCTTTCTTGAACTCATTGTAAACTTCTTCGAACTCACCTTTCAGGTACACAATAGTCTACGTGGTGCCTTTATAGTTTTCATCGAGATGGAACAAGTGTTATAGCTCCTTTAGGGTGGTGGCTAGCTCCTTTTCATCCCTTTTGGACATGTCCAGGGTGGCCTCTGAGAGTGCCTTCCCCACGCTGATAATTTCAGACGTTTGGGTGTCTGCTGTTTTTATCAAGTTCTCCTCTTTAGTAACAAAGACAGAGTGATCCAACGTGATATTTATTTTCTTTGCAGTCCTTTGAATGATGGACTTTCTCTTTCGATTGTAGGAGATCACAAAGATATCTGCTACCACATCTATCGGCTCGGGTATCTTCCAGTCAACCCATGTGAGTATGTTTCCTAGGCTACCGGTGGTGTATACTTGTTCAAGATCAGGCCCCTGAACTTCATCGTTGTGCCTCCTAGACCCGACCTCTACCTATCTCTCATCGAGGGTTTGAGTATTCAACATAATAGCGACGTCAAGTACAGACTTGTTACTTACTTTCTCGTTGGTCATAGAACCGTTGATTTCCTTTTGCAGAGATTCTTTTTTTGTCTCATCCAATTTATGCTTGTCCTTCAGATATTCTCTGGTTTCTGATGTGTCGGGTTCCTTTTTTTTAGGCCACTTTCAACTTATGTTTCCTTTTGCGAGGCCTCCTTTGTTTTCACTTTGGGGCCAAGGGAATAAGTCTTCCCAGGTCCTTTTTCCTCTTGGACACACACATGGTTTTCATGAGATGACTCCAGGCTCTCATTGTCACTATATATAGTTATAATCCTGCTTAATGGATTAGGTGCACGTGTTTCTAGGGACACCCAACCTATCTATGGTTGAGTCATCTCACTTAACAATGAATTGACCAATGATGTTTTATATTTAGGGTCATCTGACATGTTGGTATTACCAAGGTTTGTGAAATCAGGGTCGCGTGGCTCTGTCGAGCTTTCTTCTGGGCTATCGATTGGAAGCCTAGGTGTTTTGATGAGGTCTGGATTATCCTTCATCCACATCATTAGTAGTTGGGCTTGATGCCACATAAGGCCCCCCATCCCCTGTACAACTTGAACCTTAGGGGAATCCCTAATTTGTACTAGGGATTCCTTATAAAATTCTATCGCTTCGATGGCTTCTTGGGGATCACCCACCAAGGATGATTTTAAGGATGGAAATTTATTTTAAAATATAGAAACCTTGGCGAATCTTATTAATCCTTCATATGCCATCTATAAATGTTTGGCGATATTTTTGTAAAAATATTCAAATTTCTAAGGATTTTATATAGTTTTTATAAAATTTTCGTGAATTTTAAGGTAGAATAATTTTATCCTATAGAATTTGGGTGAATCATTTTTAAAATAGCAAATCTCATTTTTGGAAAAACCATGGAAAATTAGCCCATGAGAGAAATTTAACCCCTAAAATCATCTATGTCACCCATGAGTTCACCCAGTTCATATGCTACCATTCCTTCTTGGGTCATGATAATTTATTGAGTTGTTTACTCCAAGGACATCTCTTGCTCCTCCCAACTCATGGCCTTGAATCTGGTTGTTTTAGGATCAACCATCCTTACTACCACCTCATTCCAGTCTTGAGCGTTTTCGGTGAAAATTTCATCTTCAAACCAGTCATGGGCATAAGGCCAATAGGATTATACTTGCAATGCATGTTTTAGGACCAGACCCTTGGGATCATGCTTGCAAAAATGACCAATATGGAATCAAAATTACAATTGACTTATCCCTTCTTGCTTAGCCTGCGCAGTTTCCTTAACCATCTAGAAGCCAATATGAAACCCATAAGGTATGAAGGCCCACTTCTTGTCCTTTACTAAAGTTATAGCCTTACAGAATGGTCTGATAACAAATTTCCCCTAACACTAGTCGATTGGGGACGTATATGGGTAACATATGGGGTGCCCCCATGGCACTGAAAACCCTAATGTAGGTCTCATGATCATCTAGATACCAATGACCTACTTTCGATCCAACCTTTTTTGCTTCATCCGACAGCCTTGGGCACTCTTTATTGAACAACAAAGAATAAATGTGTGCAATAAACTGGTCACAGATAAGAGAAAAAGATTTATTCTACCTGATTTCCCATAAGATGCCGAAGTATACATGGACTTTGAGCTCAGAGGAGTGTCAGTTTAAGTTCATTCTAGAAAAAATGTTGTTGGCACAGATGACATCCAACAGATACGAGGCCATGTAGAATGAAAGGGTTTCTCCCTCTTTCGGCCTATGGGCTTGTCGTATGCAAGTGCCTAACTCTTTGGGTATGATGGCACCCCAATTGAATATTGTTCTTGAAATGGACATTGTATAAGATAGAGGCATCCAAGCCTCTGAAAACCAAGAGAAATCTTTCTCCCCATGCAATCTGTAGAGGAGAGCCATCAGGTATATATACAACTCCCTTAGGTTAGTCGTTGGGTACCAGTCGGAGGTCCGTTTGGTGAAATTTGTATCTTCCCTCCACCAAGATGCCATAATCTTGTAGGTATCTTGCTTCTGATAGAAACTCAAAACAAATTCAGTGTTTAAAGATTCCTATAGTTCCCTGAGTTTGCAATAACTCTGAGCTTCTACTAGGAGGAAAACTTCGATGCATCCACCATTGTCATCATTGATTAAAAACCTTTATCCATCAGTGTGATCAATAATCCATTTCAAGAGTTCAATGCAGGGAAATACTAGAGTCCTTCTTTCCACCATGTTCAAATAGGCGTTGCAGACATTTGAGATAATTTCATTGTCGAGTCTTCTCGTATCGGGTTCACAGCTTGGGGAATTTTCGAGGGGTTCTTCCTTCTTGATTTTCTTAAACAATTCTTCCCAGCAATGGAATACTATTTTGGATCCAATGTTCTCCTCTGTGTCTCCAAAGGCTGTGGGCTAGAAGAAGGCCTTCTTGGTGGCTATCTTAATGATGGGCACCATTTTTGGACAAAATTCCAATTGCCTCGCAACTTCTGATGAGGAACCTTCTCCCGCCTCTATTTCTTGAAGCTTTGGCGCTCTTGGGGATTTCCTAGTGGTGGGTTTCTTTTGAGGCATTGTTCCTACAACTGAAAACGGTCCTTTAAACATGCGTACAGAGTAGCGTTGGGTGAAAACATATGAAATGTAGCGTAAAACACCATAAGCCGATACATACCTGTAATGCTTGCTAAAATTGTTGTTTAATACTCACTGAACCTTGGAAGCCTTCTTTGGATTTCTAGCATTTCTCCTATGTGTGCTCTGAACTCCTTATCACGTAGAATAGGTTCATACACAATGACTCAAAAGAATATAACGGGAGAGATCCTATAAGTCGTATCAATCAGTTAATGTGAGTAATGAATGAAATTCAAAACAAACTACCGTCATATCTCTGCAAATAAATTCTAACTTGGTTGATGGAGAGGAGCGAAGGGAGATGCATTATATCAGAAGGCCTAAATGGTCCCTTTTGATTTTCACACGAATTAGCAACTTATGCATGATCCATGAATTAACTAACATTTTAAATGTGTCATACCTAACATATCTTAGGCCTAAAACATCTCATCACGTCATGTCTCTCCAGTGAACAGATTGGGGATCGGTGATATCCTTGTGTATTTTTCCATTGGTGCCCTCCTGAGACAACCTCCGGTGTCGAAAGGTATCGAGGATTGACGATCAGGGATAGTTTGAGCGTGTAGTTTCATTGTGGGTTATCACCTTCGTGAATCTCCGACGCCGAACACATTTCGGGAGTCAACCATACCATTCCTTTACTTGCGCGACGCTTACTCTTCTCATTTTTATTCCGAGGCCGAACAGATCGGTCTTTGGCGATATCATTAGTGAAGCTTATTCATGAAGATGAGAGACCTCCTTTTGCCGACGTTGGTGAAATTTGATGCTCGGCTATTTTGGTTTTCTCAAGCGATTTTCGTCACTCTTAATCTTTCCTGATGCCAAATTTAGTAATTGTGTTGGGGGAAAATTTAGATTGTCGATTCCTTAAGTAAATGTTAGTCCCTTTTAAAGTTATGCTGATTTTTCACATGCTCAAGTGGACTTCGAAGACTCAAAATGAAACTAAAAAATGATAAACAATTTGGCTTATTTCCCTTAAACCATGAAGTACGGGGAATTACCTATAGCTTCCTTGGGTGTGACTCTATCAACCCATAGAGAATTATGGAGTAGATTATTCCGACTCCTTTCATTATCTGCAACCATATTTTTTAATATCCTCACTAGGTTCTTGTTAGTTGATTATGCCACACCGTTTCCTTGTGGATGATAATTTGCGGAGTATCCAATTATGATTCCTTTGTCCAAAGAAAACTCTGTCAATAGGGTGGAAGAAAAATAAGATGCATTATCAAAGACTAGGACAGAAAGGACACCAAACCTCATGATTATTTGTTGTTCTATGAACTGGATTACCACCTTCTCATTTACATGAGTCAGGGGAATAGCCTCTGCCCATTTCGTGAAATAGATGGTGGTAGTAAGAATGTACTTGTGTTGTTTTGAAGAGATGGGTGTAATTTCTCCTATGATATCCAACCTATATTTCTCAAAAGGCCTAGAAACAATTATTGGTTGGAGTGGAATTGTTTCCCTCTTCTCCTTTCTGGCACTCATTTGACAAGTCTTGTAGTTTCTAGCAGAGGTGTGAGAGTCTTTGAACAAGGTGGGCCAATAATAGTCGACTCTCAGGATCTTATGAGAAGTGGAATTTCCTATGAAATGTCCCTCAGAATGGCCATCATGGAGCTCCTTTAGTACTTTGTCTACATCTTCATGTTCGAGACATCTTAATAGTACTCCATCATAATTGATCCGGAAGAGTACCAAATTCATAAGGCGATATTGTGTAGATTTTAACCTAAGGGCTATGCTTTCCCTAGGGTTAAGGTTTTCCGGACAAGCCCCGTGGTGTAGGAGATAAGATAAATTAGATAAGATAAATTCTTATACCAAGACTCTTGTCCTGGAGAAACATAAAATACTTCGCCACACCATAGCGCCATTTCATTATCCCATCGGGAGTCTTCATTAACTTGGTCTTGGGCTTCGTCTATAAGTTTTCAAAATCCTCGTCCTTTTACTAGTTTGGCAGGTTTTATATCTAGATCAAATTCTTGGACTACTGCCATCCAGTTCCCTCTTCTTTCCCCCATTTCCTATTGGGTGAACAAGGATTGGACCGTTGGATGTGGCACAATTACCTTGGTGTGGTTCTTGAGAAAGTAAGACCTAAAGTGTCTTACTGCCTTATATACCACATAGGCATGTTTGTCTACCACAGGATAATTCAACTCAACTCCTTGAATATTTGTGCTCATGAATGACACTGGGGACTCATTGTTTTCATCATTCTTCTAAGTCAAAACTGCAGCTAATGATTCGTCGAAGCCGAAAGTATAGAGGAAGAAGTCTCTATTGAAATCGGGACTCCATAACACCGGGGCCCGGGATATAGCAGCTTTAATCTTGCTGAAAGAATCTTTTCGCTCATTATCCCACTTAAATTTGGCATCCTTGAAAATCATATTTTGTAAGGGTTTGATGATTTCTGCGAAATCGGGAGTGAATTTCCTCACAAAATTTATTTTCCCGAAAAGGGACCGCATATCTTTCTTGTTATGGGGAAACTAGAGTTGAGCTATGGACTTAATCCTTTTTGGGTCTATGCGAATGCTTGCTTGAGATATAATTTGACCTAGTATCTTACCTTCCTCAATATCAAAGATAGTTTTATTAGGGTTTAGGGATTTACCGTATCTCCTACATATTTCAAAAATATGAGTTAAGTGTTGGATGTTCTCTTCTCTATTATTTGAATACACTATTACGTTGTCTAGATACACTACCACACACTTGTTGATTAGTCCCTGGAAAGCTACATCCATGGCCCTTTGGAAGGTCTCTCATGGGTTAATTAACTCGAAAGGCATTCATTTATAAGAGAAGGTTCCCCACTTGGTTCGGAAGGTAGTTTTTAAATGATCTTCCTCCGAAACCATGACTTGGTTGTAACCTGAGAAACCATCTAGTAGAGAGAAAATCTCTGAGCTAGACACGGTATGAAGGAGTTGTTCCATCAAAGGGACTAGGTAGTTGTCCTTTTCTAAATCTCTATTGAGGCTCCTAAAATCTACGCATAGGCGGATCTCTCCCGACGTTTTCCTCACTGGGACAAGATTTGCTACCCATGCCAAATGCTTAAACTGGAAAATGATCTTGGCATCTAAAAGTTTCTTTGATTCTTGATACATAAGAGGTTCCATAGATGGGTGATACTTTGAGATTTTCTGTTGGAAATTTTTCACTTCAAGTTTTAACGGGATAGTGTATTGAATGATATGGGTATCATACATTTTCAGATCTCGATAGGACCATGCGGAGACATCTTGGTATTGTCTGAACAATTCGAGATAAGATTTCCTTTCCTCTTAGGATATAGTCTTGTTGAGATTCACATTCTTTGTGTAACATCCCGCTCTTGCGTGCACTGAGCAAACTTATTCTTTGAGGACACTTGATCGCAAGTGATCCGGATTATTATACTTTTGGGCATTTGATTTATGATTATGAGGCATCATGAATTGATGACATGTTATTTGGTTGCATTGACATAGACAGGTGTTATTGACTTGATTTTCCTCAGTGTGTAGGATTTTGGACCTTGAGGATTCTGAGGCATCGATGGAACCCCTTGGACTCCGGATCAAGTCGAAGAGTGAACTATTGGGGCTTTATTGTTTTATATGTGATATTAGTGCATCTGATTAGATGATATGATTATGGATATATTTCTGACATGATTCAATGATGATATAGGTTGATGATAGCTTGTTGACCAAAATGACATGTGGAGTAGAGGAGTCACGCACGGTTACCAGAGATGTTGAGGGAGAGGTGTGGACAATAGCCCTACCATAACCTACTAGCACTCTCATCTTGGATCGAATTGTAGGTTAAAAATTACCTAGTTCGAGAGGACCCACGATGCCATGAGGGCAGACTAGGACAATCTCTCACGATTATTCTAAGGTGCGTGCAATAAGGCAGGTGCATTATTCCTTAGAGGCCCTTAGTCTCCCACAAGATCACCTGGCAGAGTATTGACTCTAGGGGTTTTTGATGTCTATCAAGTTAGTTAGGAGGCAAGTGTCACCCTTGGATTATGTGGTGTATCCTGAATGACATTTCGCGTAAGAAAAATGGAAAGAGACGAGTGGCACCCTTAGAGCACATAGTGCGTCCTGAAGGGCGTGTCGCGTGGGAGAAACAAAAAGAGGCGAGTGGCACCCTTGGAGCACTTAGCACATCCTTAAGGGCACGTTGTGTTGTTAATTAATAAATGAATAAACCTAGATGGCCTTAGGATGAATAACGTGATAAGAAAAATTTAAAACAATTTCCCTAATAAAATGTTGCCCAGCCTCAAAAATTAAAATCTAGGTCTAGGTGAAACTTTTGGTAAAATAAAAATATGTTTGTAGAAATAAAATTAAAAATAAATAAATAAAAATGATAATCATCATTAATCATGTGTCAAGAAGGGGGTGAGTAATTCTTTTAATTTATAAAAATCTGTTGGGGGATAAAATAAAATAAAAAAAGGGGAAATAATTGTTTTGTCACCTATACTAATTAAAATTTATTAATTAAAAAGGGAAAAGGGAAAAAATTAATTTTCTATACGACCAAATTGAGTTTTAAATAAAAATGGAAAGAGGGAAACAAAAAATAATTAGGAAACTAGGAAAAAGAGGGAAACATAAAAAGAAAGGGGAAACACAAGGAAAAATAAAAAAATCTAACTTAGTAAGGTGTCTAGCATTTAATAACTTTCTAAATTAAACTCAACTAGTAAATTAATAAGGGGGAAAGTCTTTAAAACTTGTAAGGGAATATGGGGACACCTAGGAGCGATTTTAGGAAAGATTTTAGGTGGGTGAGGGAAATAGGAGTAAATAATTAATAAATCAAATTAATTTATGGAGGAATGAAGGGGATGGGTGACACTTGTACGGGGAGGATTCTTATGGATTAAATTATTAAACTTTAAATTAAATGGGATTTTGGGAAAGTAAAGGACTTCGAAACTCTATATAATGAAGGGAGGAGAAGGATGATACATCTCTTATGTTATCTGTAACATTACGCTACAAAAATTTATACTTGAATAACTTAGCTTGTGGGAGTTGGGATACCCAGCTCAGTGAGGAGTGGTAGCTCAACCTTGCGAGGTGAGCTGGGAGCTAGCTGAAATTATGGTTAGTGTGTGTGGCCCATTTGCATCTCGAGGGGCTAAGGGGGAAGAATAATACCCCTAGCTTTGTTTGGGAGGTACCGATGAAGTCTCATTGGTCGGCAAGCGGGAGTTGCATGGAGCACGCAGGACAACAACTCAGAGCGAGCTACTTTGGATATGGTAAGCTTCCTTTATTTATGCATGGTAGATTGTTAGTATGATTTATGATTTTAGTTCTATATGTTTAATTAGGTAAACAAAATGATTGTCTTAGCATTCTAGTTGATGAATAAAATTTCCCCCATAGCCTTTGGCTCGATGTTGATTGATTCTCATGGCCCTCGATCCCTACCTGTCTTGACCGTCCTATGGTTTATTGATTTGTGATGATTGCAGTTTATGTTTTCCTTCGTCCCTTGCTCATCAGTCCAAGCCTAAGAAGTCGGTTAGGAGCCTGATCTACAATCGTCACTTTGGTGTTAATAGACCTATGGATCTAAACGCCTTGCTTTTTTGTGCATGGATGATGAGAGAAGGATATTCCTTACAGTCGTCTAGAACTGTTGGTTGTTCCAGGTAGTGTTTATTATTGTGCCTTGATGCGATTAATTAACCCTACAATTTATTGATTGATGGCGATTTTTTTCTTTTTCTCCACGTTTTTATATCTTGCTGGATTTTCACTGGTTTTATTTACCTCTGCACTCTACTTGAAGACGATTAAGACTGCATTTTTCACCACTAGTTAAGACTGTGCCTTTGCCATTGCCAAACTTCTTTCGTTTCTTGATTAAGTCTGTTGTTAGTTTTTTTTGCTGGAGATTTGCCACTTTTTCGGCTGCATTTCGTTTGATTTGGGGGTGAAATTTTTGCCCAACAAATTTTTAATTATGTTCAGATTGTTTAGATTTTCCATTGTATATTGGATTAATATGAATTCTACTTCTGGGCATTTTTCTAAGGATATAAACTCAGCAGATTAAATTATTGAATATTATAACCTCGGTGAATTTATTTTAATGTTAAACTCTGCGTTGGTAATTATGTAATGGTTGTAATAACATTTCCTCTGCGTTGGTAATTATGTAATGGTTGTAATAACATTTCCTCTACGTTGGTAACCATGTGATTGTTGTAATAACATTTCCTCTACGTTGGTAATTACGTAATGGTTGTAATAACATTTCCTTTGCGTTGGTAATTATGTAATGGTTGTAATAACATTTCCTCTACATTGGTAACTATGTGATTGTTCTAATAACATTTCCTTATTGTTGTAATAATGATTTCCTGTATTTTCTTAACAATTTGGATAGTGTTTAGTCATACGTCGCCTTGATTTTAGGTAGAAAAATGTAGTGGGTCAGTAATCCAAAATTTTTTACCACAGTAAATTCATGACAGGGGTTAGTTACAGTGTTGTGTATTGGAGTAAATCCTTCATTTTTTATTTAGTTCTACTATAAATAATAATTAATGTGGAGTAACAATAACATATGGCTATGCTTGGCAGTGAGCCCTTTAATTGAGACCACGATATCCTACCTAGAGGGTGAATGTAATTCAATGTTTATATTTTTGAGTGCTAGCATTTCGCCTAGTGTAGTCGGATTGTGTGTATCACTTTTGAGTGAGTTGTTTTTACTAACAGTAAGGTTGTGCCTTGTAGGCACAGTAAGAATTTTCTCTTGGAATGCATGCTTCTTGATACTCTTGAAACCCTACGAATTTTTCCCTGGATTGCTTGCAATTTTCCTTTTGATACCTGGAAATTTTTGAAAGATCGTTATACTTGCGTCTTACCATTTGATACTTGGAGATTTTTCTAGATGTTAAGACTATGATTTTTTCTTGTTGCCTGGCGATGGTACCCTCATTAGGAATGCGTTGCTTTAATGATGGCCTGCGTTGAATGCTTTTCCTCCCTTTTTTTTTAACATGATTTGACAATGAAATTATATCTTTGACTGTTATAGCTTTATCACTGACTGTGTATTAACATATTTTTCCAGTAAGATTATATTAATGACAACCACCTTTTTAATTGGCTAGAAGAGAGCATTGTCAGATAACATTAATTGATTAGAAAAACATTAATTTGATTAGAAAAACATTCTCAGATAGCATTAAATTCATTAGAACAACCCTTAATATGATTAGACAACCTTTACTTAAATAAACAACCTCTAGATTAACTTAGACTAGACTTGTTCATTTAGTTTTTGTATTAATTTAACCAGATTTGTCCAATTAGATTGTATTTATTGTTTATAGTTTCAGTATTGATTACTTAGACTTGCTAAATTGATTGTATTTAACGTTAAATTAGAGGGTGCATTAATGGCTATTTGTAAATTAGACATGCTCTTTTAGATTGGTGACCAATGTTAAAACAAATCGTAATTATTGACTAGTTTAGATTGGATGAATGGTCGGGTTGTTGAGGAAGTTGTGTATTGGCTTATGTCTTCCCTTGTTTCCATCCTCTGGCATCTCGTCGACCTCTTGTTGGGGTATGGGTGTGGTTTTCTTATCGATATTTGACTTCTAGAGCGTCGGATTATCTAGAGTCCTTAGTCCACATAGGATGTGTTGTGCCAAGGTTATTGACGCGTCTATCACCTGAGGACGGCATGATTCTTGATGAGGGGATCATTGCTTTCCCTATCGGATATAAGCGATCAAGAACTTGGCTGGAGTCAGTGCTTTCTATGTGAGTGTTGTTGAAGTATTGTAAGTTCACTTGGGCGCATGGGTTGAGCGCCTTCATGCATTTGGTTCACACGCCTTGAGCTCTAGTCTTGTTAGTCAAGGTCGTTATGTCAGGAGGGGGATGTTGTCCCTTAGCTTGTAGGTGTGGTCTTTGTTGCGTCGGGCAGGTAGTCATTCCTCCTTCTTATTCTACGCATGTTTGGCCCAGTTTCCATTATGCCAGTGTGTGGAGTCATAGTTGCTTGGAATGTGTACTTGTGTTCATCGTCAGTGATGTGGTTAAACTATTGTCATCGTCACCTTCTTGCCCTAAAAAAAAAAAAAAATTTGCTTTGCTCGTAGTCGTAACATTGGAACGTTACACTTTGGGTTTTCTGGGGTCCCGATATTTATAGTTTCATGCAGGGACAAGAGATACTAATCTTTGTGTTTTTAAGCCCCTTAAATCACTCTTTTAGATCAAACCAATTTTCTAGATTAGCTATCCCTTTCGGGATTGTGTGAGACTTTGATTTATCAAAGGGTTGTCCTATCCTAGGATCGATCTTTGTTGATTTCTCTTGGAATACTTCATTGTCAATAGCCAAATCTTTGAAATTGTCTTGGTTACTCAAGAAGTTAATGATCTTTTCATCTTTTTCAAAGACTTTCCAATTAGAAATGTTATTAGGCACCGAAGGTTTGTAGGGAATCTCCACAGTGAATCGGGAGGCTTCATAATCCTCTAGAAGTGACAACCTGGAAGCATCTTTGGCCAAGGAGTCAACAAGAGTATTCTTTTCTCTGGGGATCACTGTAATATTGAAGGCTCCAAAATTATCTATTAACCTATGCACCTCCCATTGATAGTTATTTAGGTGAGGAGAATCAAAATGTATAGTATTCCTTACTTGTCTAATAATAATTTCAGAGTCTCCAAAAACCTTCAATTCTCTGGCATTCAAATCTATGGCTTTCTTTAATCCTTGTACTAGACCTTCATTTTTGGCAGTGTTGTTAGTACATTCAAATTCTAGCCTACAGGATAGGAAATGACATTTAACTTTAGGATCAATGAGGATGCACCCTTCTCCTAACCCTTCTTGCGATTTAGATCCATCAAAATATAAAGTCCAAATTTGTGAACGACAATCTCCCTTTTCTTTTTCCTTATTAATTTATTTCTCTCCTATATTTTGTTCTGTAATATCTAGTGCAGGGTCTTGACAGAAGAGGGTGTCTATTGTCGGTATCGACGACTTCTCTTGAAAAACCATTTCAGAGTTTTGAGTGAGGGGAACATCAGACAAGAGAGGAGAAAATTTTTTGAAGTGGGATTCAAGGGAATAATTTCCCAACACGGGGAAATCTGTGGATGAGGGTTCATTCGGGGTTTCTATGTTTGTGACCGTATGTTTTAGATATTTCTCCCTATCAATTTTGATCATGTTCTTATATCCCTTCGGTGGTAGCCAAAGGTGTGCCCAGTCTGTACTGAAGTATTCATTTATATTTTCAGACCAATATCAACTTAGTAATAATGCATAGGCCTCTAGAATATCTACCACAATGATGTCAATCACTTGCACAAACTTGGGGTGTGTCGCTATTCTGACCATTACATCTTTGAGTTCTCCCATGACCTTGACCTGATTTCTTTCTAGTTGTATGACATGTTTATCACTCTTGATAAGAACAACATTAAAATTGTTGCAAATAGACAAGGGCATAATGTTGGAAGACACCCCATAATCTACCAAACAATTGTGAAGGTTTCTATTAAACACTTCAAACATTCAGAGGAACAGTGGGACAAAAGGTTTTTCCTTCCTATCTTCTAAGCAGGTATTCATGGTTGGTTTCTCACCAGATCCGTGGGGGATAGACTTATTTCTTGACCATCGCCTGGTGTTGTATTTTCTACTGAGTTAAAATCTTGAAACAAAAAGTATTTATGTTGAGGAATCCTGCATATGTCCATAACTGATATATTATCGTTTAACTTCTTCAAATCTTTGACCATGTTGTAATCCAGTTTGGGCGATTCTCGGATATGGATGCTTATAAGTTTCTTACCAAGAGAGAAAGGTGTTTTCGGGTGATTGAGAGTTGCCTTACTTCTCATGGTTTGGGTGGGAGCGGTATATTTTGAGCCAGGTGGACCCTTACTATGTGTCTGTATCATCGAAGCTTCCACGGGTTTCCCTTGAGACTCAAACTTCGGTCAGGGAGACTTCGTCTAGAAACCGATTGGCCATTAAATTCATGGCATGTACCCATTGAGGGAAGTCACTTTCGGAGTGGTTTTCCTGGTGATAAGTACAAAAAGAATCATATGCAACATTCCCTAGATAAATATTTAAGTTAGTTGGGGGAGGTTCAATTGCCTTGAACGGTGGGTTCCTCTTAAAGAAAGGCTTATATGGCCTTTGGCCTTGGTTTCCTTCCTCTACATTCCTCTTCATGTCTATTATCTCATTTAATAATTTCTTAACCATGCGTTGTAGGTATTCTATGTCTCCATTAACCTTTTCGGGAGTCTACTCTATTTGTTTCCATGACGGTCTAGTCAAAAGGAGTCCTCTCCTAGGAGGAGGCTGAGATTATTTCTTAACTAGAGAGACATGGCCCTCTTTACACCCTTTCATCTGAGATTCTATAATTTTTTCTTCTTCAAAATTCCCATCCAGGGTTCGCTTGGTGGCTCTTTTTACAAACACAAAAATTGAAGTCAGGAGCGAGTTAGTGTAAACCTAAATTTGCAATTCATCGGTTGGTTTTGCTTCGGGCTGGAACTTTTTTAAGATGCCAATGAATATTTAATTGAAATCTTTGACTCTTTATTTCGAACTCATGGTGGTGATGAATAACTCAGCCATCAAATATGTCGTAGTAGTTTCCTCTGCAAATTTATCTAGAAAGTCTTTCTGGAACTTGGTCCAGCTAGTTATAGATCCTACTGGAAGATTAAAATACCACGTGGAAGATGAATTTTCAAATGTGTAGGGGAAAAGCCTGCAAACTACGTCTTCATGTTGGATGTTAATAAGTTTGATTGCTAGTATAAATTTCTTGATATGATCTTCAGGCAATCCAGAGGTTTTTGGATCGAACTTAGGAAGACAATTCTCTGGATGTCGGGGAGGGTTATGGACTGGTCCCGGAAGGGCCAAAGTGTCTCTGGCCAACTAGGGTTGATTGTTCAGAGGTGGGTTCCCCTTTTCATCATTATGGTATTTGTTTCCTTCCATGTCTTCAGACTCTGATTTAAACTCTTCCTCTTCCGAAAGATTGTACGTCTCAGAGACATTGTCAGTTGGTGTTTCGGGTATCAAATCAAGAGGATCTTGGATTTCGGTCATCATGAAATCTATTAAGTATTCCATTGAGTGCACAAACAACTCGTCGGGAGTGCTGACCATTGGTCTGCTTTGTTGTTTTCTTCTAGGAAGTATGGGAGCTAAGGACAACACATCGATCTGTCGGGCGTAGGCTCTTGTGATTATTCTGAATTGATTTACCTCTTCGTGAGGAAGAGTGTAAGGTATTTCAGGGTGAAAATGTTCTTCCTCGAGTTGGGGCAAGTTACTCATTTCAGGAGTACTTAGCGTGTGTGGGTTGTATTGGGAATGACTAGCCATGCATGCACGTTGTTACAAATCTATAGGCTATTTGAAATGTTATATAAAATATATATTTAGCCATTAATTTTGACGCCCTCCTTCTAGCACCATTTCTATTGATGGGTCCTAAATCCCTAATTCAACAATAGGAACCAAACCAACCGCCGAGGCCCAGTTAGACTCTGAAACGTTTAATGGTGGAATGGTTCTCCAAATCTTGTGATCCAACCAATTTATTGATGGGATTTACGTTTTCTTGTAATGACTCTTCCTTCAGTTTAGGCTATCTCTTTTTGTATTTTCTCTTGGGTGAGACCGATATGAGATGTAATCTGACATAAACCAACTTGGTGACAAACAAGATTAAATTCTAACTACTGGGGAAGATGATGAACTTGGGATAACCCGCTTCTCAAGCATGCAGATAATGACTCTATACCATAGGCCTAGTACTAATACATTAACCTCATGAGCATTAAATTACTTTATAAGAAACTAAGTATCATAAAAAAACACATATGAAAAAAGATAACGGAAAGAAAAATAATTCATCTACCATAATCATTCATCACATGTTAACACAACAATTTGTCTTCATCATTTAAAGTAAAGAACACCAAAATATTGCAACAAATAATTTGACAATAGATTAAATATCTCTTACTCATTACAACATCATTCATGAAACGAGATGGGAAATAGTTCTTCTCCACATCCAATCACATGCATTTAATGAAAATGACTTGTCTCTGGTCCATAAGGACTTCTCAATTCATAACAGCTTTAAAATAATTCTTAACAAAAAAAAAACAAGAGTTCTTACAACAACCATTGACCCCTAACTAATTGGTTGATGTCTTTATTTATAATTTAAAGTTTAATTGAAATTAACAGCTGAGTGAAGTTTAAGAAAAACAAAATTTTCCACGTGGCGTCCTATACTAACAGTTTCTTTAATAGTTAGCCTGAGATATCTCTTGAAAGGGTGATTTCTCTCATACTAAGACCAACTGATAAACAGCTCTTCACAAATTTGGGCCCATGGAAATTTGTGTTGTTCCATCAGAGCCGCATGTATTCCTATGATGTCCATCGCATTCTTCTGATACTTCACTAGACTGGAGTTCAACTACTATAGCACATTTTGATCTCTGATTGGATGCTATGCAAATTGCTACACTTTCCCTGGCCTTGCATCGGTCATCTTTGCGAGCTCTTCAGTCCATAACAAATCTTGTTTTGCATGCGACTCGACTATGTCGCTTAGGTCGACGAAGTTGTCAGGGTTTCCGAACTTGGGGAGTTTGATATCCTTCATAACTTTATTAATTTTATGCTAGTGCTTCTTACATCTGATTCACTGCTCTTGGATTTCATAGTGTGGGTCTCGATACATCTTATCCTAGTACCCGACTGATCACTTCATGCGATTAAGACTACTTTTTCCTACCATCTGAATGCCATATTTTTCTCTTTCTCAGCCTTGATGGATTGCATCAATGTACTCGAGTATTTCTACTGCTTGGTGTTCCCTTTCATACCATCGCTCCATATCCTTGCAGGTCGCGAGTGCCATGAGAGTGTCCTCCTAGAACTCAATTATTTTCGCAGTTAAAAGGTTTCTCCCTTTCTTGAACTCATTGTAAACTTCTTCGAACTCACCTTTCAGGTACACAACGGTCTGTGTGATGCCTTTATAGTATTCGTGCAGATGACGCAAGTTTTCTAGCTCCTTTAGGGCAATGACTATCTCATTTTCATCCCTTTTGGCCCTGTCTAGGGTGGTTTCTGAGAGTGCCCTACCCACACCGATAATTTTAGATGTCCAGGTGTTTGTTGTGTTTATCAGGTTCTCCTTTATAGTAACAAAGGTAGAGTGATCCAACATGATCTTTCTTTTCTTTTCAGTCCTTTGAAAAATTACCTTTCTCTTTCGATTGTAGGATATCGCATAGATATATGCTACCTCATCTACCGGATCAAGTATCTACTGATCACCCCATGTGAGTATGTTTCCTAGGCAACTGGTGGTGTATACTTGTTCAACATCCGACTCATGAACTTCCTCACTGTGCCTAGTAGAATCGACCTCTACCTGTTTCTCGTTGGGGGTTTGAATATTGAGCGCAATAGCGACGTTGGGTACATACTTTTTACTTAATTTCTCGTTGGCTGCAAAACCATTGATTTCATTTTGCGGTGATTCTTTCTTTGGCTCATCCAATTCAGTCTTGTCCTTTAGATTTACTTTGGTTTTCGATGTTTCGAGTTCCTTTTTTTTGAGGCCACTTTCATCTTTTGTTTCCTTTTGCGGGACCTCCTTTGTTTGCACTTCAGGCTCAGGGAAAGAAGTCTTTTGAGGTCCCTTTTCCTCTTGGACAAACACAGGGTTGTAGTGAGATGACTTCGGGCTCTGATCGTCACTATATATAATTATAAGCTTTCTCAGTGGATTAGGCGCACATGTTTCTATTAACACCTGACCTATCTCTAGTTTAGTCGGCCCATCTATCCTTGAATGGACCAGCAATGTTATGGATTTAGGGTTGTCTGACTCATTGGTGTTACCAAGGTTTTTTGAAATCAGGGTTGCTTTGTTCCCTCGGGCTTTATTTTGGGCTATCGGTTGGAATCCTAGGTGTTATGATTAGGTATGGATTATCGTGCATCCGCTTCATTAGTAGTTGGGCCTGCTGCCTCATAAGTCCCCCCATCCCCTATACAACTTGAGAGATAGGGGAATCCCTGATTTGTACTAGGGATTCTTGATAAACTTTGGTTACTTCAATGGATTATAGGGGATCGCCCACCGCTTCACCCTCTTCAGATGCCACCCTTCCTTCTCGGGTCTTGAGAATTTCTTGAGTCATTTTCTCCAAGGACGTCGGTTTCTCCTCCCAACTCATGGCCTTGAATCTGGTTGTTTTAGGATCATCCATCCTTTCTGCAACCTCATTCTAGTCTTGCACATTTTCGGTGAAAATTTCATCTTCAAATCGGTCATGGCCATAAGGCCAACAGGATGATACCTGCGATGCATGTTTAAGGACAAGACGCTTGGGATCATGCTTTTGAAAACAACCAATATGGAATGGGAATTCGAATTGAATTAGCCCTTCTTTCTTAGCCTACGTGGTGTCCTTGACCATGTAGAAGTCAATATGAAACCCATAATATATGAAGGCTCGCTTCTTGTCCTTTACTAAAGTGGCGTTATAACCTTGCAGAATGGTCAGAATGATCTAATAACAAATTTCCCATAACACTAGTTGATCGGGGACATATATGGGTAACAGATGGGGTGCCCCTTGTTGATATTATGGTACTTGCGGGAGGTATTTACCTCCACATGTACACCCGATGAGAATAAAATATTCCGAGAAGCAAGAAGAAAACCTAATGAGTTGTCTAAAAAACCTAGAAGACAAGGCGGCTCGAGAGGATACTTTATATTAGGTTATTAGCCTCCAAGAGAAGAAGTCAATGAGAAGAAATATTATATACTGAATAAATAGGCACCCAAAATGAGAATTTGGCCCAGGAAGTTTGTCAGTTTTAGTATAAATACAGGAGCCCATTCTTCAACGTGGCATGCAATTCTCAGAACTGTAGATCTCACTTGTGTGCACTGCAGTTAGCTAGTTTGGAGGAGAGCTATCGTTGCAGCTGCTGCAACTAGTAGATTACATTTTGGCTTGGACTATCTCTTGGTTATGGTTTGGACTATTTTCTATTCTTTGCCAAGGTTAAGGTGTTCATAGGTTGGATTCAGCCTAAGGTTGGGTGACAATAGTGATATTGTCTATGGTAAAATGACCACAATCCATTATATTCTAACACCCATGTGGTGCCAAAAACCCTGATGTATATCTCACTCGCATCCATATACCAGTGACCTACTTTAGATACAACATTTTTCTCTTCATCCAATAGCCTTGGTCACTCTTTATTGAACATTAAAGAATAAATGCATGCAATAAAATGGTCACATATAAGAGAAAAGTATTTCTTGTACCTGTTTTCCCATAAGATGCTGAATTATACATGGACTGAGAGCTCAGAGGAGTGCCAACTTAAGTTCATTCCAGAAAAAATGTTCCTGGAGTAGATGGCATCTAGCAGATACGAGGCCATCTAGAAGGAAAGGGTTTCTCCCTCTTTCAGCGTCTGGGCCTGTCGTATGCAAGTTCTCAACTATTTGGAGATGATGGCACACCAATTGAAGTTTGTGCTTGAAATGGCTACCGTATAAGCTAGAGGCATCCAAGATTCTAAAAACTGGGAGCAATCTTTCTCCCCATGAAATCTATAGAGGAGAGCCATCAGGTATATATACGGCTCCTTCAGGTTAGCCTTGGGTACTAGCTAGAGGTTCAGTTGGTGATATTTTTATCCTCTCTCCACCAAGATGCCATAGCCTTGCTGGTGTCGTGCTTCTAATAGAAACTCAAAACAAATTCATTGTTTGAACGTTCCTCTAGGGTTCCCTGAGTTTGTAATAACTCTAAACTTCTACTTGGAGGAAAACCCCGATGAATCCTCCATTGATCAAAGAGTTCTTTTGGATTCATCGCATAGGTTTTTTGATTTTCGACGTTTCAGACCAAACTAGTGTGGTCCATCATCAGGTAAGCGTTTGTGAAAAATTGCCGTCGTTAATTAAACACCTCTATGAATTAGTGTGATTAATAAGGCATTTCAAGAGTTCAATGAAAGTAAATATCGGAGTCCTCCTTGCCACCATGTGCAAATAGGCTTTGCAAACATTCGAGAGAATTCATCATCGAGTCTTCTCGTATCGGGATTGTTGTGCAGGGTATACTCGAGGGGTTCTTCCTTCTTGATTTTCTTAAGCAATTATTCCCAGCAAGGGAATATATTTTTGGCCCCAATGTTCACCTCTGTGTCTCCAAAGGGTGGGGGCTGGACGAAGGCCTTCTTGGTGGTTGTCCTAATGACAGGCACCGATTTTGGAGCGAATTCCAATTTCCTCGCAACTGTTGGGGAGGAACCTTCTCACACCTCTGGTTCTTTCATCTTTGGCGCTCTTGGGGATTTCCTGGTGGTGGGTTTCTTCTGAGGCATTGTTCCTGCAACTAAAAATGATCCTTTAAACATGTGTACAGAGTAATGTTGGGTGGAAACATATGAAATGAAGTGTAAAACACGATAAGACGATACATACCTGTAATTATTACTAAAATTGTTGTTTAATACTCATTGAACCCTGGAATCCTTCTCCTGATTTCTAGCATTGCTCCTCTGTGTGCTATGAACTCCTTGTCACATAGAATAGGTTCATACGCAATGACTCAAAAGAATATAATGGGAGAGATCCTATCATTCGTATCAATTAGTTAATACAAGTAATGAATGCAATTCAAATCAAACTACCATCGAATATCTGCAAATAAATTCTAACTTGGTTGATGGCGGAGGCACGGAGGGAGATGCATTGTATCGACAGGCTTAAACGGTCCCTTTTCATTTGCGCATGAATTAGAAACTAATGCACAGTCCACGAATTAACTAACATTTTACTGCATCATACCTAACATATTCTAGGGTAAAATGTCTCATCACGTCATGTCTCTCTCGTGGACAGATCAGGGATCGGCGATATCCTTGTGCATTTTTCCATTGGTTCCCTCCTGAGACAACCTCCGGTGCTGAAAGGTATCGGGGATGGGAAATAAGGGATAGTTCAAGCGTGTAGTTTCTTTATGGGTTATCACCGTCGTAAATCTCTGACACCGAACACATTTCGGGAGTCAGCAATCGGTGATACCATTCCTTTACTTGTGCGATGAACACTCTTCTCACTTTTCTGCTGATGTTGAATGGATCAGTCTTCGATGATATCTTTAGTGAAGCTTGTTCGTGGAGACAAGATACCTCCTTCTGTCGATGCCGGTGAAATTCAGTGCTTGGCTATTTTGGTTTTCTCAGGCGATTTTCATCACTCTTAATCTTTCCCGATGTCGAATTTCCTAAGCACATTGAGGAAAAATTTAGACTATCAATTCCTTAAGTAAATTTTAGTCCCTTTTAAAGTTATCAGAATTTTTCACATGATCAAGCAGACTTCAAAGAATAAACATGAAAACACAAAATGATAAACAAAGGTAGCAGTTTTCATACTAAAGTGTAAATAGACAGTGAAAAGGATCAAGTGGTTCCCAAAAAGTAAAAATTTGACATAGACTTTTTAGGGTGTGTTGAGTGCTCAACACAATTGTCACACATAATTGTGGTCACAGTTCATACCAAACCATATGTTGTGAGTATGTTTGTTGAGGATCTTATGTGGAATCCAGAGCCTCTCCATCATGGTAATCATCTCGTTGTGCCACTGTGAAAAAGCAACATTGTGATCGACAATATTTTTTACCATGCTCTGAGTATGCCAAGAATCGAATAACTTAGTGATTTCAAGATCAAAATTGTATGCGAGTCATCGACATTGGGGTGGTTTTCATTTCCAAATTGCAAAAGAGATATGTAACCATAGATGAAGTAGTTGGTCCACTCATGAATGTCTACACAGGCCTACAACATCTCTGTTACCAGGTACCGAAACCAGTTTAGTGGTGCGCCACTTTTGGTAAATTCATCTACCGCTATTGCATCGAGTGTACACTCATTCTTTGTATAATTTTCACTACCTTTCCAACGATGAGGTGGAAAACACAAAATACCTATGAATCATTAGTGGGCTCAATATTAGTGCCACGACCTACCTCATGAGCTCCATATAGGTCGTATAGGCTGAGTGTACCCTTTTTCCTACCATGCTTCCCTAACCCCTAGAAGTCGTCTGATACATTTTGACCCATCATGGACAAGCCTGTTAACTAGTGTATGTCTTCGACATGTATGGGGTATCTCTTTTCCAACATAATGTGTTATTGCGAACTCAATTGATCATAAATTTGGTACATTTGGCGACTTCGCTAATGGTGTCAAACACCAACAAGTCCTGCAAATTAATAAACGTGATGTCGCACAATGGAAAGAATGATTGCTTACACTACCATTGCAAGTTACCATACGGAAACGTGATCCATTCCATGAATGCATGAACCACCATTAATGGGTAGTGGCCAACATCAATGAAATCAATGTCCACAAGCCAAGTGTGTTCCACCTTCCCACGGAGGTCATATAACACTTTGACCTGTGGATCGATGAATTCATCCAAGACAACAACAATGATTGGGGCAACAACTTTGGGGGTAGATCCCCAAACAAAGGTGTGCACCATCCTAGCATACTTACTATAATACACAAAGAAAACTAGGGGACAGGGTCGTGGACACAAGTTCAACTAATTAATTAACTAATACTTTAAATGATTGATATTATAATGTATTAATTAATTAACTAATACTATGGTGTCAAACATAATAACCATGGTCAACCATACTTTAACATTAATATTGTATTAACTATTAAAATATATTAATTAATAATGTATTAATGTATAAATTAATAAATACAATACATTATTAATGCATTTATTAATTAACAAGTTACATTAATACATTACATTTAATGTATTCATACTTTACTTTATACATTGTCTTAATGTATTAACTAATTAATACATTGATGTTTTAACATATTAATGCATTTATGAACATTAATATATTATCACATAAACTTATTAATATGTTATTACAGTATTACTTTATTTTTACTTTAGAATGAATTAATGTAAACATTACATTAATGTATTAACTAATTAATACATTAATGTTTTCATATATTAATGTATTTATGTATATTAATATATTATCACTTAAACTTATTAATATGTTATTATTGTATTACTTTATTTTTACTTTAGAATGAATTAATGTAATAAATTTAATGTACATATTTATGCAATAATGTATTTTTACTTTATTAATGTATTAATTTATAATGTTTTAATTAATCAATACATGCATACATTATTAAAGTTTTTTTAATTAGTTAACATGTTACATTAATACATTACATTACTACATCATACATTAATACTTAAGGTATTAATTAATACATTAATACCTTAACATATTAATGTTTTTATGTATTAATACATTAATTAATATATCATTTGTATATTTATTAATTTGTATATTAATAGTTTATACTTAATACATTTATGTAATAATGCATTAATGTATTTATACATTATTAATATATTATTATTTTATTAAAGTAGGTTTGCATTATTAATGTATTACTTCAGTCATGTATTAATATTTTATAAATATTTTTACTTTATTAATTAATCAATACATTTCATTATTACTTTGTTATTACTTTAGTATTGTATTTATTTTATTATTTTATTATGATTAATAAATTAAATAATTAACAATTAGTTATTAGTTATTAAATAATAATCTATAATTAATTATTAATTAATTATTTATAATTAATAATTATTTGATTAATAGTTAATAATGTATTCATTTATTAATTAATACTTAATAATAATAACTAATTAATAGTTAATAATTAACTAATGCATTACTTGTGTATTAATATATTAATGGTTGTTACTCACCCATGTAGATCGTAAAGTAGCAACAATCACATTTAAGTAAAAAATAGTTAATATACATTGATCGATTTTAAAGGATGAAAAATGAAATAGATGAACATATATCAACCACTTTTTACTTAAATATAATTGTTTCTAGTAATAATCATGGTTGAATCAACTAAAAGGATAAGAGAATTGCTCATTCACCATAATCAACAAAACAACAAAGTAATATGACATTGAACAACTCTAAATAAACACCTACTAGTTAAGAAATTGTTTCTTTGATTAAAATATGGAAAATCATTAACTAATTTAAATAATAACATAATTACTCAGATGATGGTGAATAATGAATAAATACATGGAGATGACTTCTTCCATGATTTATTTGATGATTCTATGAACCATAATCCAATTCATACACTATTAACATTAAATCAGTTATTCCCTTCAATTAGTTAATACATATTTTTAGTCCCTACCCTTTGGGCTGTAGGGACTTTGGGCTGTAGGGACTAATAGTAATTGGTTTTCTCCCCTCATATTATTCTGCACTTAAACCTATGCATTTTTTGGTAACTTATCTTAAATTTTCATTTAGAAGATTTATCAAGTACTTTTTCTAGTCCAATAAGATCTCCTTGCATGTTTTGTTGACTTGACCAATCAAAGGATTTGAAGTCTTATTTGGCATGTTTTTGTTGACCAATCAAAAGATTTGAGATTTATTTGGCCACTTTTTCTAATCCAATAATATCTCCTTGCATGTTTTGTTGACTTGACCAATCAAAGGATTTGAGGTCTTATTTAGGATTTGAGGTCTTATTTGGCATGTTTTGTTGACCAATCGAAGGATTTGAGATTTATTTGGCCTCATATCGAGGCCATTTTAATCTCTCTATGTTTTCTTGCTTGGCTTAAACTGAACATCAACATGTTCGATTTAGAATTTGGATGTTTTCTTGCTTGGCTTAAACTGAACATCAACATGTTCGATTTAGAATTTGGAAATGAACTAATACTAATAAATCAAAGGATTTGAGGTCTTATTTGGCATGTTTTGTTGACCAATTAAAGGATTTGAAGTCTTGTTTGACCTATATTTTCTTGCTTGGCTTAAACTCAACATGTTCGATTTAGAATTTTGAAATGAACTAATACTATCGCAAGAAATAACATTAGTTCTTTAACATTTGTTGTTAGTATGGTGTATCTTGAGTTTTTCTTTTAACCATCTTATCACATATCCTAAGTATAATTCTACCATCTATCTTATTGTACTGCCGAGTGTTTGAATGTTGCATGCTCAAACATATGACACGCCCTGCTCCTCTTCCACCTGCCACTTAGATCCACCTGCCACTTAGATTAGAGGATAGGATGGCTCATCCTCCGTCCATGCTTATAATTTTTATCATATTTCAGGCTCTTTATGTGCTGGTGGCTATGTGCATGTTTAGAATTGTTATCATATTTTCGGGCTCTCTATGTGTTGGTGGCTATTTTCTCTCCAGGCATATACGCCTCTCTGTGTGCTGTGGCTATTTGCTCTCCAAGCATGTACGCCTCTCTGTGTGCTGGTGGTTATTTTGTGTTGGTGGCTATTTTCTCTCCAGGCATGTACGTCGGTGGCAACTTATCTCCAGGCATGTACGCCCGTGGCAACTTCCAGATCATGCATGGACAAGAATAATCCTTAACCTAGAGGATTCAAAGAAGAATGGAAAGGGATAATCCTTAACCTAGAGGATTGAAAGAAGAGAAAAGATACACTTAGTTATTTGAATGGGAACGAAAGAATCCAATGTCTATTCCTCTGCAGAAAAGCAAGATCATAGGTTAGAATTTTCAATTTTAGTTTGGAATCAACTTTGATTTTTTTATAATTATTTCTTTATTTTTTTATATTTAAATTATTTCTCTACAAAGGCAATAGTCATAGAAATACAATTACTATAAATATAAATTTGTCATCGATTTTGCAAGCTGTAATTAAAGCTGTAATAATAGGTTTCAATCATAGAAGTCAATTATTTTGGCCCTCATGGAGGGCTCAATCATGAAAATAAATTAGTTTGCCCCTCATGGGTGGAATTTTGCAATCATGAAAATAAATTAGTTTGCCCCTCATGGGTGGAATTTTGCAGGAAACGAATGGCAAGAAGAAGTCAGCGATGTACCATTGTATTGATTTTTGGTTTGGTGTAGCTCCCACGTCCCTTATTGCACGCCTACCAAATTCCTCCTCAACTCTGATTTTCTAAGCAGACTCCTTTGTTAGAGAAATTGCAGGCAGATTTCAAAAAACTGAACAAAGTTTCACAATTCAGCCTCCAGCAGAGTGCAGTTTTCGGTTTCCGCATTAAAGTTCATCACTTTGAAGCAGTCGTTTCCAAAACTTGCATAATTAGAGAACGAACTCTGTACCGAGCTATTTTAAAACAACTTTAAAGCAACAGGTAAAAGCTCAAGCTCAAGGAGTTGTGTTAGCTGTGTTTGTTTGAGACTAAAAAAGAGAAAAATAACTATGTTAACAATGCTTAAAACTTTTATATTTCGAGATAATATTGCATGCCGATATATTAAAATATATAATACTTAAACCTTCGCAAGGAGAGCAATGTCCTAGCTACTCAAACCCATGTGCTTCCTCATTTGCATGATTTGCATGACCATTCTTGTAATGCAGAACGGAGTCCAGTAGAGTAGGAGAGCCTATGCAATAAGAGTGAAGTTACGCCACCTCTTATTAGAGATGAATCATAGTGAAGATGAAATGAAGATTTCATTGAATTCGGATGCAAGTACTGTCGTGGTCAGATAAGGTAAAAGGTAAAGGTGTGCACCAGAAATTTATCTGTGATGCTTTGCTTTTGGTGTGTTTCCATTTGCGTGTGGCTACCTTTCTTCACCTTCCTATTTCTGGTTGTAATTGAGCCGCCAAACAATCCATTCGTGTTGTACAATGTAGCTAGTCAGCTGGTTTAATCCTATGTATGTACTCGACTTAAAGCTAGTACGATGGTACAGAGAAGCTGGTACACATAACTGGTACAATGAAGTTGGTACATTGAATAGTGAAAGGCTGTGAAGAGCCCAGCTGTAAAAGGCGGTGACCTGTAAGCGTGGCTCATGTATTTTCACTGGGAAGCGGAAGCAAGAGAACCGCTTTTCACCATTGAACCACTGGGAAGCAGAAGTAAGAGAACCATTGAACACTTAGTGAACACTTAGCAAGAGGTGCTCCAAGGGCTCAGATAAATCTTTTCGGTGGAAGTTCTTTACTAGGGTTTCTGGGAGGTGATGTATATATGTTGAAGCAGGGCGCTGAATGTAGCATGCATGCGCCTGGAAACTGTAAAGGATGAGAAAAAATAGGTGTAAAGATGCATGCTCCTAGATGGCAGCGTGTCCAACATTACCTGGGAGACGTGTTGTTGCATATTGATTTGTAACTATCTTCAAACACATTAGTCTTTGCGCCCAAAATAGTGCCTAGTCCCTTGGTAAACTCTCTTATTAAAAAATTGTGCTATTTAAATCAGCCTCGATCAACAAGAAAGTAATTTTATAATTTTAAAGAATATAATTTTATAATTTTAAAGAATATAGCTTAGCCTAACATCTAAATTCTTGCTGAGATGCCATAAATTTTTTGCTTAAAATCATTTAGTCAAAAAAAAATTTGAAAAATGGATTAAGACAAATCTTTTATATATATATATATATATATATGATGTACTTAATCCATTAACCTGTACATGATTTAATTAATAAAATCTTAGGATGTATGATGACATTTTTATTTATACCGGAAGAGGCTCACCTGGACTAGTGTGCTCGGCCACCACATGTGTGCAGCTTATACAACATACTTACGAAGCAGTCCAGGCCATCCATATCCTAACACCTGATTCATCACAGCACAATAGCAAAAACTAATAAACTTACATAGATGCATCCACAAAGATAGAGATATAAGAAGCACTTAATAAAACCCTAAGATTTGAATTGTTGAGTTTGTTATTTGTTGTCTTTTTTGGGTTCACAATTTTTAAATTATCATATTTAGAATTATTTGTGTTAAAGTAAGTTATTAATTGATCATCCATATTAAATGGGTATTATTGACCCATGCTTATGTAACATGGGTTTTCAATTAATACCTTGTTGTACAAAGAATTCCAAAAATAATACTTCATATGTTTCACTGCAATAATCCCTCAAAATACCTGAGTTGTAATTATGATGAGCCAAGCTGCCATAAAACTGATATTCCTTCTGTAAAACGCCTTAATTATGCTGGCAATGCCTACCGCGACTAAGAAATCAAGAGAGCAGCCATTGCACAAGAATAAAACACAAACAATAGATTGTATATCTTAATAGACAAATGGAGGTTACATATATAGCATGCAGATCACTGACTGCTAGCAATCTAGATCCTAAGAAAGTGGATCTGATTAGTTAAAAATAGTAAACCTAAAAACTCACAGTTACAACAATCATAGTTGAAACTCACAGTTACAACACTCATAGTTGAAACTCACAGTTACAACAACCATAGTTAACCTAGAAACTCACAGTTACAACAGTTGTAAGCATTATCTCTAACACCTTCCCTTAATGTTTACATTACAAATATCACAATCACAAATTACAAAACATAACAAAAGGTTACAACACTAGAACTTTCATATGTCTGTCTGATTTGGTCTTCCTTAGCACTGAAACTCACTCCGCAATCACCCGGTTTCCGCTCTTTCTTCTCCACACATTCGAGCTACCCACTGACACATTTAAATTCAAAATGCTTCTGACCATCATTGTATCACTTCTATACCGGACAATTTGACAACTCGGCTCATCGGGGCTTCCGTGATAAAAGGTGCCAATTATTGATGCATTCTATTAACTTACCTTCATCTATTGGATTTTTTTTTCTTTCGGCTATCCTTCAGTATATAGAAGAACAGTTTGGATACTGAATGTCTTCAACATTCCTTTACACAAGGTGACTTCCAATAAAAACATTGTACTTGAAACTGGGGCTACCAGCTTGCATCAAGAT
>SNQJ01S0048196.1:48440-64616 GCA_010110895.2 Picea sitchensis | reverse complement strand
TGATTGAGCCCCCAAAATGGATCTCCTCGACGATACCTTTCCAATGGGCTATCGTGCGCCTAAAACGGAGATACATGCAAAAGTTACGACCTTAAGAAGTTGATGTACTAACTTACCGAAATACTTATATACAACAAAACATGGAAATAACATCTTAATGACCCAGGACAAGTACTATCTCTTTTAGAGAAAAATCAATTTTATACAAAAATGTCAAAATGCACATTTGATATGAAAGAATTAAAATGTAAGATTGTATCAAAGGAAGGAATCTTATTAGATTTGAACAAATTCAACATAATCATAGAGTGAACCAATCCTAAAAACATATTCAAATTGAGAGAATTTTTAAGATTAAGTAATAGGATATTACTAGAAGTTCTTAAATCATTATAATCATTTGACAACACCACTATCGAACCTATTAAATAAAACTTCATTTCAATGGAATAGTGAAGAAAACGACTACTTTGATTCTTTGAAGAAAATTATGCCTTTGACATGAGTGTTAGCAATCCCTAATTTATAAAACTTTTTGTAGTAGAATGTAATGTTTCAGGGTTTGGATTAGGGGTGGTGTGAATACAAGAATGTCATTCAATAGAGAGTCAAAATCTTAAGTTAGGAAAAATTTCCAAGTACTCTATATATGATAAAGGTATGCTTGCAATCATAAATACATTAGCAAATTGATGTCAAATATTCCAGGAAGCAAGTTCTTGATACTTGCTAATGTTCAATAATGTTACAACAAAAAACATTGTACATTGAAAAGAAAAAGTGGAATAAGAAAATTACCACATTTATTATGGAGATATTACATAAAAGGGGAAAGGAAAATGCACTAGTTAATGCACTTTCATTAAAAGATTAAGAAGTAGTATAAAATGTGATATTGATTGTGATTCTTTATTAGTTAGATGAAATTTAAGGAAAATATATCAAGGATATTAAATCTTAATCCATACTTAATAACATGGGTCATGATAGATCTCGAGTTAAGATGGATCTAGCTGGTCTTAAAACATTTAATGATGTTTTCCAATGTCTTATGTCACCATAATATGAGGCATTGACATTAGCATTAATTTATGACGATTCTCATTTTTTATTTATTTGTGATTGTTAAAGGAATGATATTTCAATATAATCATTATTATGTTAATTATACAATTTAATATAAACATGGTATTGGGAAATTAAATATTTTCGTGGTTCATTTTATAATTCTTGTCATTGGATGCTGCAAAGTTCGAAATCACCAGTATAGTGAGAAAGGATATTCCTAAAATAATTTGTAAGTCAGTATTTGTCAATTCGTTGCTCCGGGAAACAACCCTAGCTAGTCTAAATGAGCACGACATTGCAGAAATAAAGCAAAAACTAATATTCTAACTGAAAATAATGCAAAGTAATGAAGTCGACCTGCATTATTAAAGGGGTGTCTTTCTCTCTAGTAAGATTTGATGAAGTTTTTCTGAACCACTTTCTCTCCTTGTGTTTGCAAAGGTCATTTGTTGTGTGTGAGTGTTTTGGTTATACGTTTTACTGCACACCAAGTGTAACCGGTGCACCCTCTTTGATTAAGGGATTTGTGTTCTCATTTTTAATCCTCTATAATTGTTTTATATCTTACCAAAGTGGTTTGGGAAGTTGTATTTCGTTATGTATGGGCAAGGGCTATTGAAAATGAGCCCAACCAAAAAACACACCCGAAAATAGGAGATTATTTTATTTTTCACAAAAAATCAAGGCATTCACGAGTTACAATTAGAGCATTTTATCATAGTACTTTGTTGTATTGAGAATCATAAATTGTTTCAATACTTTTTTTTCTTGTTGTGGTTTCTTATTTTTTTTTAAATATCATAAGCATGGTTCAAATTTGTCTTTAAACATTTAGTGATGTTTTTTTATCTAACAGAAAAATCATAAGCATGGTTCAAATTTGTCTTTAAACATTTGGTGATGTTTAGTGCTTCGATTGTTACCCTAGTTTGAGGAAATGGCCAACGAAGCTTCTCATTTCTCCTTCTTAATTGTTAGAGAAACGATGTTCTGAAATAAAAAAAAATAATTGTTAAGTTTATTATTAGAAAAATTAATACAAACATGATTATAGGAAATTAAATATGAAAATTTTCATAGTTTACAAACAAACTTGAATTTTATACTATATGACACAGTATAGACATCCCCAGGTGAAACTTAACTTTATTTATACTCTATGACACAGTATAGACATCCCCACGTGATATTTAACTTTATTTGAAAGTGATTATTTTTATAAATTGTTATAAGTGGAAAAATCCCGAGGTGAAGCAAAAAGTAAAGATAATTGTGGTATTCAGTTTCAGAGGCACATCATGTTGTGAGTTTCTGCAATTTCAATAAAAACAAAAAATCATGTTATGAGTTGACATGTTAGATAAAAGATAATTGTGGCATTCTGCAATTTCAGAAAAGAAAAAACACGTTAGATAATGTTTATAAATATTTTTTAAAAATTCATTTTTTATTTTTACGATATATATATGTGGTATTATTTGAAATTGGTCACACAATTTATAATATGTTTTTTGTTTTTTTTTTTCAAAATATAAAATAACATTGTATTTAGAAAATAAGTATATTTTAACAA
Source organism: Picea sitchensis (assembly GCA_010110895.2). Classification (NCBI taxonomy): domain Eukaryota; kingdom Viridiplantae; phylum Streptophyta; class Pinopsida; order Pinales; family Pinaceae; genus Picea; species Picea sitchensis. The sequence goes on along the minus strand of SNQJ01S0048196.1, from coordinate 61,975 downwards.
TTAAATTTATATTATTTTGATTTATTTATACAAATCATTTTTTATTTAAAGGTGATAATAATATCTTCTCAACTTTTTATGGATTGTCTTCACTTTAATGAGGTTTTTCTTTTGATGCATTCATTGGTATCAAATCTTTTGAGGTCTAAACATTTTTTAGAGCACAAAACTCGAAGAAATATTTGCACCTCAAAAGTTTTGATGCCTCTCCACCCATGATAGATCCATAGTTAAGATGGATCTAGTTGTTCTTAAAACATTTAATATTTTTTTCCAATGTCCTATGTCACCATAATATAAGGCATTGGCAATATTTTCCATAACAGTAATTTATGATGTTTCCCATTTCTAGTTCGTGATTGTTAGAGGAATGGTATTCTGATATAATCATTGTTAACATTTCATTACACAATTTAATATAAACATGGTATTGAGAAATTAAATATTTTTGTGGTTCATTTTATAGTTCTTTGTATGCCACAAAGTCTAAAGAAACCAAAAAACCATAATTATAAATATCAAGAAAACTTGATTGGATGAGATGTAAAAGATGTGAATCCATTGAATAAAGAAATGTATACTCACAAGGAAGAATTTTTTTTTGCTCAAATTAGGTTTTAAAGGTATTGAAAAGGAGCATAACCACTTAAAGGAAATATTAAGGACAAGAAACAAAAAAATGATGATAGGTGGATAAGATTAAACGATGCATAAAACATGATCAATTAGGTTTTAATGGCATTGAAAAGGAGCATAACCACTTGAAGGAAATATTAAATACATAGAAAGGGAAAATGATAGTCGGTGGATAAGATCAACTAATAAAGGAAACAAAATGAAAGAGGGAGGATAGAAAATATAAATAGTAAAAATGAAATCACCTTCTACAAAAATTTCATGAAATTGTATGGAATTGCAACTACATAGTTCTTAAAACAATGACCATTAGAAACAATGTTCTTAGGAGTCATAAACAATTCAATAATTCAAGATAAAGTTTAATAGAAATACTTATATACAATAAAAATAAAACATGGAAATAACATCTTAATAACCTAGGACATGTACTCTCTTTTTTAGAGGGAAATCAATTTTATGTATCATAATTTGATGTATGTCAAATGGATAAGAGTGAAAACATTCTGTCTTTGGGTTTACTCCACCCCCTACACATCCAAAACAAGAAATAGGAAGAATTATCCATGGAATTTATTGAAAGGTTACCCATGTTATATGTGAAGGACATATCAAAACTCCACAGACAATTTTGATCCAGAATTTTCTCTAGCATGATGACTAACCGTGAAAATGGACCACCAGGAAGGGTGTCCACTTTCCTTAGATAACCAGTGGAACGAGAATAATATTCACTCAAAAACTTATATTGTAATCTAATCTCGCCATTCCAGTAAGCAAGGTGTTCTAAAATCATATTTACTATGTTAGTTCTTATGTGTGTCTCTGTTAGTCAGTCTATACTTTCGTAATAAATCCTTCACCAGTATAGTGAGAAAGGATATTCCTAAAATAATTTGTGAGTTAGTATTTGTCAATCTGTTTCTCTGGGAAACAACCCTCGCTAGTCTAAATGATCATGGCATTGTAGAAATAAAGCAAGAACTACTATTATAACTGCAAATAATGCAAAGTAATGAAGTTTCCCTACATTATTAAAGGGGCGTCTTTCTCTCTAGTAAGCTTTGATGAAGGTTTTCTAAACCATTTTATCTCCTTCTGTTTGTAAAGGCAATTTGTTGTTTGAGTGTTTTGGTTATACGTTTTACTGCACACCAAGTGTAATCGGTGCACCCTCTTTGATTATGGGATTTGTGTTCTCATATTTAACCATGTATGGTTGTTTTATATATTCCCAAAGAGGTTTGGGGAGTTGGATTTTGTTATGTATGGGAAAGGGTCATTGGGAAACGATCCCAACCAAATAACACGCCCAAAAACACGAGATTATTTTCTTTTCCACAAACAATTAGGGCATTCATGAGTTACAATGAGGAAAGGCATGGATGTTCGCATGTTTCACTAGGGAAACCAGTGGATATGCTCTTAAAGCATGGGTTTTAGATGATTTTGGAGGTGAATTTTAAGGAAAATTCTAACAAGCACTGGGAAAGGGTTAGGCCATGGAACAAAAGAATAAGTGTGACATTTTGTGCTATAATAGATGCCCCCTAATGTGTGAAGTCAGAAAGGGAAAATGATGGCCAAAATAAATTATGAACTCTAAGAGGAGAGGGTGCATCGAAGTATCCACATAGGTTCCCGAACAACTGATCAAAAAAATTTACCATCAACAAAGATCAAGCAAGATTTTTGTTTCCCTAGTCGGGCATACCCATGCTCAAGAGTGATAAAGCATGGTCACCAAAGAAAATACACTATTGATCCATGGTACATATGAAAGTATGACTAATTTCCATGGCCACGAGCAATACACAGTGGATCCATGTGATAAATATGAAGTAGCAAGCATGGCTACGAAGAATACACAATGGATCCATGTCAAAGAGGATCATAGCCACAAAGATATACACAGTGGATCTATGTCTCAACATCAAGAACATAGGATATCTGGAACCAAGAGAATGAATAAGATGATCCTATGCAAGTACCAATTTATGTGAGGTGACACCATATTAGTTGGGAAGGAGCACAAAAGAGGTGGTTCTTGTACTTCACCTAAAGTCTTCACACTAATCCGTCATGGTACAAGTCTACACTATGTGAATAGATGAGCCAAAGTTGAACACAATGAGACATCATTTGATTATTGTTCATTGATGTATACCATTAACAAACGTGAGCCAACCCACCAATAATGATGATGGGAGTCAAGGTACCCTGGTACTACCTAACAAGTGTGAATAAATAAGTTGATGTTGAACACCTGGTAGAAAGTATGAAGTAGGGGACATTGATGTATTCCCACTGTCAATAGAGAGGGAACCTTCCACTGATAACTGCAAGCCCCAAGGTACCAAACATATCTCTAAATCCCTCTCCCAGAGCAAGATGTGTTGAATTTGATGGGAGGGAACCCGCCTGAAGAAAGGAATTAAGGAATCCTCCATCATCCAACATGAGGGGTGGCAGAAATCCAAAGATTTGGAAGAGATCAGATGAAGAGACTAATACTTGTGATGATGAGACTCGACTTGGGAAGGCCAACTTGCAAGGTCAAAGGCTAACTGTAAAATGGTTGACACGGGTCAAAAAATTTCCCTTGAACATAATCACAACACATTATGTGACCGGAGAAACATGACTCATAAAATGGGATACATTTTTCACACAGGAGGCATCAACAAACGCTCCATATAGTTGGTCGAATAAACAATCGGGAGAGAAAAAACTCAAAGCGAGAAAAGTCTCCTAAATCCATACTAAACCAAAAACAATGAGATACTAACTCAAGATTTTTCTTTTTTCAAGGGTGACAAGGTTGTTGCCAACAAAAGAGATTATATGTATTATTGGGTTGAATGCATACACACTACTATGTATTACTGGAGTACCACTATGATGAACAATATGAAAGCACAATTAACAGACCGCAAGCTTAGGAAGGAAAATAACTTCTTCTTTAGAAGTGTCCTATGTACTTTATTCTTCGATTGGGTGACCATGATGTTTGATGTAGCTCCCCTCCCCTTCAGGGTTCTGCGACCTCCCAGTCACTGGATCATTCTATCATCCTTGACATGAAACAACTCTTTTGTTCCTACTGGAACCTCTATCAAACAAATATTCATAGGTCCCTTTATGAACCTCGCCCTATGCGAACAAGCACCAAGAGAGAGATCCACCCCACACGACCATGGGTTGTGGCCGCGCACCTACACAAACAATGTTTCAGAACTTCGTGTATCAGGACTTCAACATGTGAGCCACCCTTGACTCTCCAACTCCCAATAGCCGAAATCACTACGAGGATTAACTCTTGTTATCTCCTCCCTTTAGTTCCACCACATGGCCTCTGGCTATGACCTAGGGCTAAATTTCTCGATATTCCCTTCAACTAGATCAACGGTTGAGATTTCCTGTGATTTGACGGTTCAGATCATGTCGCGATTCGGGACTTCGCCAATCCTCGACTCTACTCCTTTGACTTTCTTCAATAGTAAGTAAGCAAAATGATGATTTCTCACCACGCGTCCCTCTAAAATAGATGGTCTTGACGACATCGAGGAAACCAACATATGTGATCTTTAGCCACGTTCAATAGGTGTGATCATTTCAAAATGGTCAATGACCGTGATATTTTCGCGAATTCACGTTTCGCAAGGTCAACGGGTCTCTCTGTTCAGATCTTCCAATTGTCGAAACCCCAAAACCCTTTTTGGACAATCGATAGTCCAGATCTCCTCTCTATCTGACGGTTGTGATTGACTCACAATTTCATGAGTTGCGAGTTCTTACTACTCGAACGTTGACTCCTTTGATGTGTGAGTGAATGAAATGCTAGCTACTCAAAACATGTCCCCTCTGATGGATGGTTGTGATCATGTCAGGGTTTTGGATTTCGCAAAACCCACCTCCTTGTGCACTGTGAATGGATTTAACCTTTGCGCACTTCCTCCAGATCCAACGGTTATCGTTCCACGATGTTCTGATCTGACGGTTCTGATCTCATCTCTCCCGCTCTCTCTTCTGAGTGTCTTGATGTGGATTTGAAGGTCTAGATATTTTCCTTGCAGCTTATCCGACGGCTACTATGCTCTCCCTCCTAAGCGTTTGTGCCTTTTTCCTGGACTTGGAAGAGTTCAATACTTAGAAGATTTTGATCTTCTCCTTTCCTGCGAATCCAATTTATGGATCTCGTGAACACTTTATGAAAGTGTTATCCCTTCTGAGCTTCATCCCTTGAAGGATTTTAGATCTACCATGCACACCTTTCTTTTTGGGATTTCGAAAAACTTAGTTTGAAGAATTTTCTTGAGAAGAAAATGCTTCTCGCCCACCTGGCGTTCTTCGACTCTGGTTCTCCAGAGCTCGTTAGCTTCTTGACACTATGCACACCTTGCACCTAGTCTGGGTTTATCTGATTCTCTCTCTGATCTTCTCTCTGAGTCAATCCTAAACTCAATCGACGCACACCTTATGTTCAAGATGCACACCTTTCATACAAGTATCAAGAGAGAAACAATTGAAACTCAACTAGTTTCATCACAAACCCATATAGTTAACTTCTCAACCACTCATACATGAAAAATTAATTGTAACAAATCATACATATAGAATATCATTCATGCAATTACATTTGATATAACACAATCCAAGGATTTTTGGGACAATTTTCGTCTGTTCTATTCATTCATAAAACGAAAATTACATAGTGTTTCTCTACGCTACTCTTCTCTACTGATCTCTCTTACAACACTCATCCATATTGATCTGTTACAATGTAAAATAAACTATATAAGGACCGAATCCATGATCTCTCTCGTCCTGTTCTGAAATCTATCATTTCAACCTTAAAACTATTACCTACTCTATCCTATTACAATAACTACTAGTTGCTGCTAGCCAAAGTCGACACTCCATGTCTACGACTTCTTACAGTCCTTCGAGACTTTACAAACAAGTTACATTTTTCAAATTGTTGTTACAAAAATATCTCAACAACCTATTCAATTTTGAGTTAATGCTCGATTTGAAATTCTGTCATTGCTAAGATGTCCTTCATCTGCCTCCATGTGTGCATTGTTCACTTTGAAGGTGATGCTCCTACATCATATTCCTCTGGTTAAAAAATTTCATGGACTCCTGTCCATGAGCTCCTGCACTGTCTGTCCATGCTTCAAAATATCAAGTTGTGTGACCCAACTTGCATCTTCCATTGGATGATCTTTCCACTTCACTAAATACTCAGGATATGTCTTTCTCCTGGTTTTCTTTCCATCCCTTTGTTCAATAATTTGTCCATTTGAGTTTTTTATGCTATGGGCAATTGCTCTTCCTACTGAATTTATTTCCGATCATCTGGTTCTCCTGCTTCATATCTCCTGTAAAGATACATGTCTGCAACATTGAATATCGGCGATATCCCAACATTATCTAACAACTCAATCTCATAAGCATTGGTTGCGAATTTTCTGAGAATCCTGCATGGTCCAATCTTCTTCATATTTAATTTGTTATATGTTCCCCTTGGAAACCTCTCTTTTCTCAAATGATCTAAAACCTCATCTCCAACTTCGAATTGAACTTCTCTTCTCTTTAGATCAACTCTTCTCTTGTATTTTTGACTATTGTCCTGTAGCTGTTCTCTTACTCTGTCATGGAGTTTTTGCATTTTTGTTGCAAAATCCTCTGCTCCAACACTTCTACACTCATCTTGACTCAAATATCTCAAATATGTAATCCCACTTTGTTGTATACCATCCACAATTTCAAATTGACTTTTTCCGGTGCTTGTGTTCACTGAATTATTGATTGCAAATTTGGCCTGTGCTAGAATCTGATCCCATTGTCGACCTTGCTCAGTGACTAAACTTCTTAACAAGTTTCCAAGACTCTTGTTTACTACTTCAGTCTATCCATCTGTCTGAGGGTGATATGCTAAACTAAAGGATAATTTCATTCCTAGTCTATTCCATAGAGTCCTCCAACAATGTCCTACAAATTTGGTGTCTCTGTCTGAAACTATGCTCCTCGACAATCCATGAAGTCTTACTACTTCTCTGGAAAATAAGTTGGTGACGTGTGTGGCATCGCTTGTCTTCTGGAATGGTATGAAATGTGCAATTTTTTAGAATCTGTCTACCACAACAAATATGGAATCGCTCCCTTTTTTAGTTTTGAGAAATCCCAAAACAAAATCCATACTGATTGCATCCCATGGCCTTTATGGAATTGGTAATGGCTAATACAACCCAGTGTTTTGTTGTCTTCCCTTTGTATACTGACAAATTCTGCATTTTTTCATGAACTTATTCACTTCTTCTCTCATTCTAGGCCAATAATATGAATTGCTCAGTTGTGCAAATGTCTTATCGTGACCAAAGTGTCTAGCTAAACCTCCACTGTGTTTCTCTTTTAGTAGGTTGTCTCTCACTGAGCACTTCGAAATGCACAATTGGCTCCCCTTCAACAATAATCCATCCTAAATCAAATATTCATTCCATGGGCTTCTATCTCCCAATAAAGGATTCTTGCATGCCTCGTAAGCTTCTTTGAAATTTACATCTTCTTTATTCATCTCCTTGAGGTGTTCGAACCCCAATGTCTCCACCTGGAATTCATTTACGATCAAACTCCTTCTGCTCAAAGCATCTGCAACTTTATTACCAGTTCCAACAATGTGCTTAGTAACAAAAGTAAAATTCTGCATAAATTATACCCATTTTGCATGTTTCTGATTCAATTTTTCTTTTCTAGTAATAAATTTCAAAGCATGGTTATCACTGTACAAGACAAATTATTTAGGAATTAGATAGTGTCTCCATTTTTTCAAATCTTGAATCACTGCATAAAATTCCTTGTCATACATGGAATACTTTTACTTGGCTTCATTCAGTTTCTCACTAAAATAAACAACTTTCTTATTGTCCTGGCTCAAGATTGCTCCAATAGCTAATCCACTTGTGTCACATCTCACCTGAAATGTTTTTCCAAAATCTAGCAGGACCAAAATTGGCTACTCTGTGATTTTTTCCTTCAGCACTCTGAAACCTTTTTCAGCTTCTTTTGTCCAACTGAAGGACTTGTGTTTCTTCTTCAGAGTGTCCAACATGGGTGCACATATGCCACTGAAATTTCTGATGAATTTTCTATTAAAAATCGCTAACCCATGAAGACTTCTTACCTCAAATATACTACTCGGTGATGTCCATTCTCTGATCGCTCTCACTGTTTCTAGGTCCATCTTCAACTTGTTCGAAGAGATTACGAAACTGAAATATATGAGCTCCTTCTCCATAAAAAACTCTTCTTCAGATTTATCAGCAATTTCTCTTGTTGTAACCTTTCCATCACTAATGTAAAATGTCTGAAGTGTTATTCCTTTGTCTTGCTGAAGATTAGTATGTCATCTAGATATACTATGACAAATTTTCCTATGAAGTATTTCAACACTTCATTCATTAACCTCATAAATTTGCTTGGTGCATTTTTCAACCCAAATGGCATGACCAACCATTCAAACAATCCTTTGTTTGTCTTGAATGTTGTTTTCCATTCATCTCCCTCTCTCATTCGGATTTGATGATATCCGCTCTTCAAGTCTATCTTGGAAAAATATATTTCTCCACTAAGGAAGTCCATCAAATCATCCATCCTCAGTAAAGGGAATCTATATCTAATGGTTATATTGTTGATGGCTCTAGAATCTGTACACATTCTCGATCCCCCATCTTTCTTTGGACTTAATACAGTCGGTACTACACATGGGCTTAGGATTTCCCTGACTAACCCTTTGTCCAATAACTCCTAGACTTGATTCTTGACCTCCTCATTCTCTCTAGGTGTCAACCTATAAGTGACTTTGTTTGGTAAACTAGCTCCTAGAATAAGGTCAATATGATGGCTTATGCTCCTAATGGGTGGTAACGAGTGTGTTAAATCATCCACGACTATATCGACAAAGCTTTCTAACAATTCCTAGATTTCTACAGGAAAGTCTTCTACAAAATTATTTGTAAGGATAACTCTAGGCTTCCTCACTACAACAAACTACATTTTTTTCTCCTCCTTGACTTCATTTAAGAGCTCCTTCCCACTTATGAGAAGTATGCTTGAACTATCTTCTCCCTTTTTCACTTTATCTTATATGGGAAACAACACATGTGTCCTACCATTCTTTTCTAGGGCATATGTATTATTTCTTCCATCATGAATAACTTTTCGGTCATACTACCACAGCCTCCCCAATAAAATATGAAAGACATCCATAGGAATTACATCACATATTATTTAATCTTTGTAACCTCCTATTTTAAATTCAACTTGGCATTGTTAACTTACCATGACTTGATGCCCTTTCTACAACCACGATACCTTGTATGGCTTTGGATGTGTAGTTGTCTTCAATTCCATCTTCTCTGCCATCTCTGTGGATACTAGATTGTCATTGCTCCCATTGTCTATGATCACTTTGCAAACTCTGTCTTTTGACTTGCAAGCAGTTATGAACAGGCTTGTTCATTGAACTGGTTCCTTTGGTTCCTTCTCTGGTTTAAGAAGAACTTTCCTCATCATGAGGTTTCTTCCTCCTTCTGTATATTTTTCTTCCACGTGCTTCTGTGCTTCGACAGTGTGTGTTTCTCCACCTTCTCTCTCTCTATCAGGACATTCCCAAGATTTATGTCCTTCTTTTCCACAGGTGTAACATTTAACTATGCCTCCTTTGGATATTCCTCTTCCTCTACCTTTGGGAAAATAACCTCTTCCTCCATTTTGTCCTTCTTTAGAACTTCCACGTTTCTCATGCTAACTATGTCTTTTGTCATCTTCGGGATTCGACTTCTAGAAATTCTCTCTGGTGGTTACCTTCACTCTGCTTGAATTTCCACCTCTACTTCGTTGGCTTTGCCTCCTGGCCAATTTTTCTTCAGATTTCAAGGTTGATTGAAAGGAATCCTCGACTTTACTAACAAACATCATGCTGATATCCTCTTGAATTTCATATCTCAGCACATTTATATACTTGACTGTCTTCTCATCTTCATTCTCTTTCTGTCCAGCCCTGATGTTCAGTCGGTAAAATTCTTCAGTGTATTCCTTCATTGATAAACCTATCTGTTTCAGGTTTTGCAATCTTCAGTAAAGATTAATTTGGTAATACTTCGGGCTAAATTTGGCTTTCAACTTGGCTACCATCCTATCCCAGTTTTTTATTTGTTCTTACCATTTCTCCTGCGTTCGGCTTGCAGTTCATCCCATCATAACGCTACATGACCTTTTAGTTTTGTCACTGCATGCTTCACCATCTTGTCTTCTTCGATATATTCATAATAGAAGTATTTGTCCATAGCATGTACCCAATCTAACAATTATTCAACTTCCAATTTGCCTTCATACATAGGTACCTCTATCCTTGCTTTGGATCCTATCTTCGAAATAGCTTTTATCAAGCGATCCTATGCAACATCCTCGATCACATTTTCATCACCTTATGCTTCTTCTCTCTCATCTTCATTGACATCACAAACCTCTGGTTCTCTTCTCTGTGTTGTCTCGATGGTATCTAATATCATTCGGAGTCACCTCATTTCTTCTTCCATTTATGGATTTGCTCTGCGCCTTCTTGGTGACATGATTTCACTGCATCACCTACAAACAAAAATAAAGTTTTTCTTGATACCACAATGATACCAACCTTCCTCCTTTCTCCTTTTTGTCTGTTGTCTGCAAACAAAATCAATTTCTCACTTTGATACCACCTAATGCAACCCCCCTCCCCTTCGGGGTTTTGCGACTTCCCGGTCACTAGATCATTCTATCTTCCTCGAGATAAAATAACTCTTTGGTTCCTGTTGGAACCTATATCAAACAAATATTCACAAGTCCCTTTATGAAACTTTCCCTATGTGAACAAGCACCAAGTGCGAGCTCCACCCCATGCGACCACGAACTATGATTGCATGCCTACACAAACAATTTTTTGGAACTTCGCATATTGGGACTTTGACGTGTGATCCACCCTTTAGTCTCCAACTCCCGATAGCCTAAATCATGATGGGGCTTAACTCGTGTTAGCTCCTCCCTTTAGTTACACCACATGACCTCTTGCTATGACCTGGAGCTAAATTTCTCGATATTTCTGGATCTTGTGAACACTTTATGAAAGTTTTATCCCTTCTGAGCTTTGTCCCTTGAAGGATTTTCAATCTCCCACACACACCTTGTGTTCTAGGATTTCGAAAAACTCAGTTCGAAGATTTTTCTTGAGAAGAAAATTATGCTCGCCCACCTGGCGTTCTTTAGCTCTGGTTCTCTAGAGCTCGTTATCTTCTTGACGCTATGCACACATTGCACCTGGTCTAGGTTTCTCTGATATTCTCCCTAAGTCAATCCTAAACTCAGTCGATGCATACCTTGCGTTCGAGATGCACACCTTGCATACAAGTATCAGGAGAGAAACAATTGAAACTCAACCAATTTCATCACAAACTTATACAATTAACTTCTCAACCACTCATACATGAAAAATGAACTGTAACAAATCATACATACAAAATAGCATTCATGCAATCACATTTGAGATTAACACAATACAAGGATTTTTGGGACAATTTCCATCTATTTTATTCATTCATAAAACGAAAATTGCATAGTGCTCCTCTACTCTACTCTGCTCTACTGATATCTCTTACGATACTCATTTATACTAATCTACTACAATGTAAAATCAATTATCTAAGGACAAGCTCCACGATCTCTCTCCTCCTGTTCCGAAATCTATCATTTGAAACTTAAAACTATTACCTACTCTGTCCTATTAGAATAATTACTAGCTACTGCCAGACAGAGTCGACACTCCATGTCTTCGACTTCTTACAGTCCTTTGAGACTTTACAAACAAGTTACATTTTTCAAATTGTTGTTACAAAAACATCTCAACAAATCATTTAATTATGAGTTAATGCTCGATTTGAAATTCTGTCATTGTTGAGATGTCCTTCATCTACCTCCATGTGTGCACTACTGAATTTGAAGGTGATGCTCCTGCATCAATGTTGGTCCTAAAGTTTGCACGTGAATTCTAAAGGGAAAATCTATCCCAATTCAAGTTATGAATGGTTGGATTTTTGTATTTGTGGGTCAGTTAAAGGGTTGGTTTACGAAGACATGGGCATGGTTTGGCTATAAAAATGACATGGATGGGGGTTCTCCTTGGCTGGTGGCACACTAAGGATAGACGAGTGAGACAGAAAAGGTAAAAAACAAAGAAAAACAAGAAAATATTGAATGAACAATATGCTTCTAGAAGTTCACGTATTAAAATGTCATTTCAAGAATTAAACGTGTACCAAAAACACAGTCATTCCCACAGGTTGTAATAAAAACAAATATTCATCAAAGTATAGTTGTTATCAAAGGTTGCATATCAATAAAGACAAGTTATACAACAACTGAAGGAAAAGAAGCATACTTCTCACAAATCATAATTGTATTCAAGATAAGAAACACATACTAATTTGGACACAAACACACTATCATCAATAGTATCTGCACCGGGTAGAGAGATTTAATCCATTCGCAAAATGGGTCCAACCAGTTTTTGTATTGATATTTTTCTCCCCAAAAAACTCAACCCTGAAAACATACAAAAAATGCATATTTATAAGAGTTGCAGAGGATCTCGTCCATATGGGACTGAGACTTAACTCTACACTACCAGTCGTAAAACAACGTATTAACTTAACTATAAATTGTTTGAGTATAGTAATGAATAATCCACATTTGAATTAATCCAAAAGAGTGGTTCTTATAACAAAAAAAATACCACTTATTATTCTTCAAACTTAAAAGAGACTTGAACTAAACAATTAAAAATTTCTACTAGTAATGAAACTGGATTGATGCATGCATTGGAGAGAACTGAGATCTGACAAAAAATGATAGGAGTGACAGAAGTGAGTTCTGCATTGAGCATTGGTTTTCATGTGCATTGTTGGAGGCCACTGGAGATGACTAAATGTGTTGGACAAGTTTTTCCCCAATTCAGGTTAGGCATTGCAGGGTCCGGATCCCAAAACTTATATTATGTACTTGTTTTTATCGCTGAACTATTGCCTGATGGGAAATATGATGATGTGGAATGGCATTCGTGAGTTTAGAGTGAAAATATTCATATCTCCCGGAGGCCCGGAGTCATTACCATCACTTATGTTGATTAACCCAAGATTAATACTTTAATTATTTTGGGAGTTCGGGAATGAAATGTTAAGTTTGAGAATCTCTCGGAGTGACATGGATACAGAGTGACGTGGAAGTGTAGTACCCACTTTGGTTTTTCGTGGCTCCGACACTTCAAGATTTTGGAGAAATGTTCTTGCTTTGATTTGAAATTCCCCGTAGTGACAATGTTTCAAAGTGATGTGGCATTGTGGGACCCACTTCAATTGTTTGGGGCTCCAACACTTCAGCGATTTACATTTTCTATGGGTTGGAATATCCCAAAGTGACCATCTCTCAGAGTCACTAATTCATGATTATTTCTAATTGATCCAATACTAATACATATTTACCATTAAACACTTCGATAGTTTGAATTTTGGGACTTCGAGAAACTGCACCTGATATTGATAGAAATGATCCAGGTGGATATCGATGGCCACCCACCTTTTCCGACTAGCTCAAAATAGTTTTTTGGCAATTTTGGCAATTTACTATTTTTAGCAGGTTTTAACTTCCGGGGCCATTTTGAGGGCCTAAATGAAGGTTTTTTGAGATATAGGTTCTCAATGATAGCCGAAGGCATGTTTGAGCCCCCAAAATGAATCTCCTCGATGATACCTTTCCAACGAGATATCACACGCTTAAAACAGAGACCGTATGCAAAAGTTACGACCCCG
>SNQJ01S0048196.1:0-16813 GCA_010110895.2 Picea sitchensis | reverse complement strand
GGAAGTTAAAACCTGCTAAAAATAGTAAATTGCCAAAATTGCTAGAAAACTGTTTTGAGCCAGTCGAAAAAGGTGGGTGGCCATCGACATCCACCTAGATCATTTCTATCAAGATCAGGTGCAGTTTCTCGAAGTCCCAAAATTCAAACTATCGAAGTGTTTACTGGTAAATATGTATTAGTATTGGATCAATTAGAAATAATCATGAATTAGTGACTCTGAGAGATGGTCACTTTGGGATATTCCAACCCATAGAAAATGTAAATCGCTGAAGTGTTGGAGCTCCGAACAATCGAAGTGGGTCCCACAATGCCACATCACTTTGAAACATTGTCACTACGGGGAATTTCAAATCAAAGCAAGAACATTTCTCCAAAATCTTGAAGTGTCGAAGCCACGAAAAACCAAAGTGGGTACTACACTTCCACGTCACTCTGTATCCATGTCACTCCGAGAGATTCTCAAACTTAACATTTCATTCCCGAACTCCCGAAATAATTAAAGTATTAATCTTGGGTTAATCAACATAAGTGATGGTAATGACTCCGAGCCTCCGGGAGATATGAATATTTTTCACTCTAAACTCACAAATTCCATTCCACATCATCATATTTCCCATCAGGCAATAGTTCAGCGATAAAAACAAGTACATAATATAAGTTTTGGGATCCAGACCCTGCAATGCCTAACCTGAATTGGGGAAAAACTTGTCCAACACATTTAGTCATCTCCAGTGGCCTCCAACAATGCACATGAAAACCAATGCTCAATGCAGAACTCACTTCTGTCACTCCTAGCATTTTTTGTCAGATCTCAGTTCTCTCCAACGCATGCATCAATCCAGTTTCATTACTAGTAGCAATTTTTAATTGTTTAGTTCAAGTCTCTTTTAAGTTTGAAGAATAATAAGTGGTGTTTTTTTGTTATAAGAACCACTCTTTTGGATTAATTCAAATGTGGATTATTCATTACTATACTCAAACAATTTATAGTTAAGTTAATACGTTGTTTTACGACTGGTAGTGTAGAGTTAAGTCTCAGTCCCATATGGACGAGATCCTCTGCAACTCTTATAAATATGCAGTTTTTGTATGTTTTGAGGGTTGAGTTTTTTGGGGAGAAAAATATCAATACAAAAACTGGTTGGACCCATTTTGCGAATGGATTAAATCTCTCTACCTGGTGCAGATACTATTGATGATAGTGTGTTTGTGTCCAAATTAGTATGTGTTTCTTATCTTGAATACAATTATGATTTGTGCGAAGTACGCTTCTTTTCCTTCAGCTATTGTATAACTTGTCTTTATTAATATGCAACCTTTGATAACAACTATGCTTTGATGAATATTTGTTTTTATTACAACCTGTGGGAATGACTGTGTTTTTGGTAAACGTTTAATTCTTGAAATGCCATTTTAATACGTGAACTTCTAGAAGCATATTGTTCATTCAATATTTTCTTGTTTTTCTTTGTTTTTTACCTTTTCTGTCTCACTCGTCTATCCTTAGTGTGCCACCAGCCAAGGAGAACCCCCATCCATGTCATTTTTCTAGCCAAACCATGCCCATGTCTTCGTAAACCAACCCTTTAACTGACCCACGAATACAAAAATCCAACCATTCATAACTTGAATTGGGATAGATTTTCCCTTTAGAAGTCACGTGCAAACTTTAGGACCAACATTGATGCAGGAGCATCGCCTTCAAATTCAACAGTGCATACGTGGAGGTAGATGAAGGACATCTCAACAATGACATAATTTCAAATCGAGCATTAACTCATAATTAAATGAGTTGTTGAGATGTTTTTGTAACAACAATTTGAAAAATGTAACTTGTTTGTAAAGTCTCAAAGGACTGTAAGAAGTCGAAGACATGGAGTGTCGACTCTGTCTGGCAGTATCTAGTAATTATTCTAATAGGACAGAGTAGGTAATAGTTTTAAGTTTCAAATGATAGATTTCAGAACAGGAGGAGAGAGATCGTGGAACTTGTCCTTATATAATTGATTTTACATTGTAGTAGATCAGTATAAATGAGTATTTTAAGAGATATCAGTAGAGCAGAGTAGAGTAGAGGAACACTATGCAATTTTCGTTTTATGAATGAATAAAACAGACGAAAATTGTCCCAAAAATCCTTGTATTGTGTTAATCTCAAATGTGATTGCATGAATGCTATTCTGTATGTATGATTTGTTACAATTCATTTTTCATGTATGAGTGGTTGAGAAGTTAATTGTATAAGTTTGTGATGAAATTGGTTGAGTTTCAATTGTTTCTCTCCTGATACTTGTATGCAAGGTGTGCATATCGAACGCAAGGTATGCATCAACTGAGTTTAGGATTGACTTAGGGAGAATATCAAAGAAACCCAGACCAGGTGCAATGTGTGCATAGCGTCAAGAAGATAACGAGCTCTAGAGAACCAGAGCTAAAGAACGCCAGGTGGGCGAGAAGAATTTTCTTCTCAAGAAAATTCTTCGAACTGAGTTTTTCGAAATCCTAGAACACAAGGTGTGTGTGGGAGATTGAAAATACTTCAAGGGACAAAGCTCAGAAGGGATAACACTTTCATAAAAGTGTTCACAAGATCCAGAAATTGGATTCACAGGAAAGGAGAAGATCAAAATATTCTAAGTATTGAAATATTCCAAGTCCGGGAAGAAGGCGCAAAATCTCAGGAGGCAAAGAACAATAGCCGTCAGATAAGCTGCAAGGAAAATATCTGGACCATCGAATCCACATCCAGACACTTAGAAGAGAGAGCGGGAGAGATCATATCAGAACCATCAGATTGGAGCACCGTGGGATGATAATCGTTAGATTTGGAGGAAGTGCTCAAAGTTTAAATCCCTTCACAGTGAACAGGGAGGTGGTTTTTGTGAAATCCAAAACCCCAACGTGATCACAACCATCCATCAGAGGGGAAACGTGTTGAGTAGCCAACATTTTTCTAACTCGTGCATCAAAGGAGTCAAAGTTCGAGTAGCAAGAACTCGCGACTCACTAAATTGCAATTCAATCGCAACCACTGGATAAAGAGGAGATCTGGACCGTCGATTGTCTAGAAAGGGTTTCGGGGTTTCGGTGATCAGAATATATGAATAAGGAGACTTCTGAACCTCTCAAACTGTGAATTCATGAAAATATCATGGTTGTTGATCGTTCTGAAAATATCACTGCCATTGATTGTGGCTAAAGATCATAGTTGTTGGTTCCCTCGATGTCATCAAGACTGTCTATTTTGGAGGGACGTGTTGCGAGAGATCAACATTTCACTGAATTTCTATTGAAGAAAGTCAAAGAAGCAGAGTCGAGGATTGGTGAAGTCCACACTCGCGACATGATCTAAACCATCAAATCACATGAAACTTGGACCGTTGATCTAAGCGAAGGAAATATCGAGAAATTTAGCTCCAGGTCATAGCAAGAGGTCATGTGGTGTAACTAAAGGGAGGAGCTAACATGAGTTAAGCCCCATCGTGATTTAGGCTATCGGGAGTTGGAGACTAAAGGGTGGCTCACACGTCGAAGTCCCAATATGCGAAGTTCCAAAAAATTGTTTGTGTAGGCACGCAATCATAGTTCGTGGTCGCATGGGTTGGAGCTCGCACTTGGTGCTTGTTCACATAGGGAAAGGTTCATAAAGGGACCTGTGAATATTTGTTTGATATAGGTTCCAACAGGAACCAAAGAGCTATTTTAGCTTGAGGAAGATAGAACGATCTAGTGATCAGGACGTCGCAAAACCCCGAAGGGGAGGGGGGTTTCATTAGGTGGTATCAAAGTGAGAAATTGATTTTGTTTGCAGACATCAGACAAAAAGGAGAAAGGAGGAAGGTTGGTATCATTGTGGTATCAAGAAAAACTTTATTTTTGTTTGTAGGTGATGCAGTGAAATCATGTCACCAAGAAGGCACAGAGCGAATCCATAAATGGAAGAAGAAATGAGGTGACTCCGAATGATATTAGATACCATCGAGACAACAGAGAGAAGAGAACCAGAGGTTTGTGATGTCAATGAAGCTGAGAGCAAAGAAGCATAAGGTGAAGAAAATGTGATCGAGGATGTTGCATAGGATCGCTTGATAAAAGCTTTTTCGAAGATAGGATCCAAAGCAAGGATAGAGGTACCTATGTATGAAGGCAAATTAGAAGTTGAATAATTGTTAGATTGGGTACGTGCTATGGACAAATACTTCTATTATGAATATATCGAAGAAGACAAGATGGTGAAGCATGCAGTGACAAGACTAAAAGGTCATGCAGCGTTATGATGGAACGAACTGCAAGCCGAACGCAGGAGAAATGGTAAGAGCAAATTAAAAACTGGGATAGGATGGTAGCCAAGTTGAAAGCCAAATTTAGCCCGAAGTATTACCAAATTAATCTTTACTGAAGATTGCAAAACCTGAAACAGATAGGTTTATCAATGAAGGAATACACTAAAGAATTTTACCACTGAACATCAGGGCTGGACAGAAAGAGAATGAAGATGAGAAGATAGCCAGGTATATCAATGTGTTGAGATATGAAATTCAAGAGGAGATCAGCATGATGTTTGTTAGTAAAGTCGTGGATTCCTATCAATCAACCTTGAAATCTGAAGAAAAATTGGACAGGAGGCAAAGCCAACGAAGTAGAGGTGGAAATTCAAGCAGAGGGAAGGGAACCACCAGAGAGAATTTCTAGAAGTCGAATCCCGAAGATGACAAAAGACATAGTTAGCATGAGAAACGTGGAAGTTCTAAAGAAGACAACATGGAGGAAGAGGTTATTTTCCCAAAGGTAGAGGAAGAGGAATATCCAAAGGAGGCATAGTTAAATGTTATACCTATGGAAAAGAAGGACATAAATCTTGGGAATGTCCTGATAGAAAGAGAGAAGGTGGAGAAACACACATTGTCGAAGCACAGAAGCATGTGGAAGAAAAATATACAGAAGGAGGAAGAAACCTCATGATGAGGAAAGTTCTTCTTAAACTAGAGAAGGAACCAGAGGAACCAGTTCAGCGAACAAGCATGTTCAGAACTGCTTGCAAGTTGAAAGATAAAGTTTGCAAAGTGATCATAGCAATGGGAGCAATGACAATCTAGTATCCACAGAGATGGCGGAGAAGTTGGAATTGAAGACAACTACACATCCAAATCCATACAAGGTATCGTGGTTGTAGAAAGGGCATCAAGTCATGGTAAGTTAACAATGCCAAGTTGAATTTAAAATAGGAGGTTACAAAGATTAAATAATATGTGATGTAATTCCTATGGATGTGTGTCATATTTTATTGGGGAGGTTGTGGTAGTATGACCGAAAAGTTATTCATGATGGAAGAAAGAATACATATGCCCTAGAAAAGAATGGTAGGACACATATGTTGTTTCCCATAGAAGATAAAGTGAAAAAGGGAGAAGATAGTTAAAGCATACTTCTCATAAGTGGGAAGGAGCTCTTAAATGAAGTCAAGGAGGAGAAAAAAATGTAGTTTGTTGTAGTGAGGAAGCCTAGAGTTATCCTTACAAATAATTTTGTAGAAGACTTTCCTGTAGAAATCCAGGAATTGTTAGAAAGCTTTGCCGATATAGTCGTGGATGATTTAACACACTCGTTACCACCCATTAGGAGCATAAGCCATCATATTGACCTTATTCTAGGAGCTAGTTTACCAAACAAAGTCACTTATAGGTTGACACCTAGAGAGAATGAGGAGGTCAAGAATCAAGTCTAGGAGTTATTGGACAAAGGGTTAGTCAGGGAAATCCTAAGCCCATGTGTAGTACCGACTGTATTAAGTCCAAAGAAAGATGGGGGATCGAGAATGTGTACAGATTCTAGAGCCATCAACAATATAACCATTAGATATAGATTCCCTTTACTGAGGATGGATGATTTGATGGACTTCCTTAGTGGAGAAATATATTTTTCCAAGATAGACTTGAAGAGCGGATATCATCAAATCCGAATGAGAGAGGGAGATGAATGGAAAACAACATTCAAGACAAACAAAGGATTGTTTGAATGGTTGGTCATGCCATTTGGGTTGAAAAATGCACCAAGCAAATTTATGAGGTTAATGAATGAAGTGTTGAAATACTTCATAGGAAAATTTGTCATAGTATATCTAGATGACATACTAATCTTCAGCAAGACAAAGGAATAACACTTCAGACATTTTACATTAGTGATGGAAAGGTTACAACAAGAGAAATTGCTGATAAATCTGAAGAAGAGTTTTTTATGGAGAAGGAGCTCATATATTTCAGTTTCGTAATCTCTTCGAACAAGTTGAAGATGGACCTAGAAACAGTGAGAGCGATCAGAGAATGGACATCACCGAGTAGTATATTTGAGGTAAGAAGTCTTCATGGGTTAGCGATTTTTAATAGAAAATTCATCAGAAATTTCAGTGGCATATGTGCACCCATGTTGGACACTCTGAAGAAGAAACACAAGTCCTTCAGTTGGACAAAAGAAGCTGAAAAAGGTTTCAGAGTGCTGAAGGAAAAAATCACAGAGTAGCCAATTTTGGTCCTGCTAGATTTTGGAAAAACATTTCAGGTGAGATGTGACACAAGTGGATTAGCTATTGGAGCAATCTTGAGCCAGGACAATAAGAAAGTTGTTTATTTTAGTGAGAAACTGAATGAAGCCAAGTAAAAGTATTCCATGTATGACAAGGAATTTTATGCAGTGATTCAAGATTTGAAAAAATGGAGACACTATCTAATTCCTAAATAATTTGTCTTGTACAGTGATAACCATGCTTTGAAATTTATTACTAGAAAAGAAAAATTGAATCAGAAACATGCAAAATGGGTATAATTTATGCAGAATTTTACTTTTGTTACTAAGCACATTGTTGGAACTGGTAATAAAGTTGCAGATGCTTTGAGCAGAAGGAGTTTGATCGTAAATGAATTCCAGGTGGAGACATTGGGGTTCGAACACCTCAAGGAGATGAATAAAGAAGATGTAAATTTCAAAGAAGCTTACGAGGCATGCAAGAATCCTTTATTGGGAGATAGAAGCCCATGGAATGAATATTTGATTTAGGATGGATTATTGTTGAAGGGGAGCCAATTGTGCATTTCGAAGTGCTCAGTGAGAGACAACCTACTAAAAGAGAAACACAGTGGAGGTTTAGCTAGACACTTTGGTCACGATAAGACATTTGCACAACTGAGCAATTCATATTATTGGCCTAGAATGAGAGAAGAAGTGAATAAGTTCATGAAAAAATGCAGAATTTGTCAGTATACAAAGGGAAGACAACAAAACACTGGGTTGTATTAGCCATTACCAATTCCATAAAGGCCATGGGATGCAATCAGTATGGATTTTGTTTTGGGATTTCTCAAAACTAAAAAAGGGAGCGATTCCATATTTGTTGTGGTAGACAGATTCTAAAAAATTGCACATTTCATACCATTCCAGAAGACAAGCGATGCCACACACGTCACCAACTTATTTTCCAGAGAAGTAGTAAGACTTCATGGATTGTCGAGGAGCATAGTTTCAGACAGAGACACCAAATTTGTAGGACATTGTTGGAGGACTCTATGGAATAGACTAGGAATGAAATTATCCTTTAGTTTAGCATATCACCCTCAGACAGATGGATAGACTGAAGTAGTAAACAAGAGTCTTGGAAACTTGTTAAGAAGTTTAGTCACTGAGCAAGGTCGACAATGGGATCAGATTCTAGCACAGGCCAAATTTGCAATCAATAATTCAGTGAACACAAGCACCGGAAAAAGTCAATTTGAAATTGTGGATGGTATACAACAAAGTGGGATTACATATTTGAGATATTTGAGTCAAGATGAGTGTAGAAGTGTTGGAGCAGAGGATTTTGCAACAAAAATGCAAAAACTCCATGACAGAGTAAGAGAACAGCTACAGGACAATAGTCAAAAATACAAGAGAAGAGTTGATCTAAAGAGAAGAGAAGTTCAATTCGAAGTTGGAGATGAGGTTTTAGATCATTTGAGAAAAGAGAGGTTTCCAAGGGGAACATATAACAAATTAAATATGAAGAAGATTGGACCATGCAGGATTCTCAGAAAATTCGCAACCAATGCTTATGAGATTGAGTTGTTAGATAATGTTGGGATATCGCCGATATTCAATGTTGCAGACATGTATCTTTACAGGAGATATGAAGCAGGAGAACCAGATGATCGGAAATAAATTCAGTAGGAAGAGCAATTGCCCATAGCATAAAAAACTCAAATGGACAAATTATTGAACAAAGGGATGGAAAGAAAACCAGGAGAAAGACATATCCTGAGTATTTAGTGAAGTGGAAAGATCATCCAATGGAAGATGCAAGTTGGGTCACACAACTTGATATTTTGAAGCATGGACAGACAGTGCAGGAGCTCATGGACAGGAGTCCATGAAATTTTTTAACCAGAGGAATATGATGTAGGAGCATCACCTTCAAAGTGAACAATGCACACATGGAGGCAGATGAAGGACATCTTAGCAATGACAGAATTTCAAATCGAGCATTAACTCAAAATTGAATAGGTTGTTGAGATATTTTTGTAACAACAATTTGAAAAATGTAACTTGTTTGTAAAGTCTCGAAGGACTGTAAGAAGTCGTAGACATGGAGTGTCGACTTTGGCTAGCAGCAACTAGTAGTTATTGTAATAGGATAGAGTAGGTAATAGTTTTAAGGTTGAAATGATAGATTTCAGAACAGGACGAGAGAGATCATGGATTCGGTCCTTATATAGTTTATTTTACATTGTAACAGATCAATATGGATGAGTGTTGTAAGAGAGATCAGTAGAGAAGAGTAGCGTAGAGAAACACTATGTAATTTTCGTTTTATGAATGAATAGAACAGACGAAAATTGTCCCAAAAATCCTTGGATTGTGTTATATCAAATGTAATTGCATGAATGATATTCTATATGTATGATTTGTTACAATTAATTTTTCATGTATGAGTGGTTGAGAAGTTAACTATATGGGTTTGTGATGAAACTAGTTGAGTTTCAATTGTTTCTCTCTTGATACTTGTATGAAAGGTGTGCATCTTGAACATAAGGTGTGCGTCGATTGAGTTTAGGATTGACTCAGAGAGAAGATCAGAGAGAGAATCAGATAAACCCAGACTAGGTGCAAGGTGTGCATAGTGTCAAGAAGCTAACGAGCTCTGGAGAACCAGAGTCGAAGAACGCCAGGTGGGCGAGAAGCATTTTCTTCTCAAGAAAATTCTTCAAACTAAGTTTTTCGAAATCCCAAAAAGAAAGGTGTGCATGGTAGATCTAAAATCCTTCAAGGGATGAAGCTCAGAAGGGATAACACTTTCATAAAGTGTTCACGAGATCCATAAATTGGATTCGCAGGAAAGGAGAAGATCAAAATCTTCTAAGTATTGAACTCTTCCAAGTCCAGGAAAAAGGCACAAACGCTTAGGAGGGAGAGCATAGTAGCCGTCGGATAAGCTGCAAGGAAAATATCTAGACCTTCAAATCCACATCAAGACACTCAGAAGAGAGAGCGGGAGAGATGAGATCAGAACCGTCAGATCAGAACATCGTGGAACGATAACCGTTGGATCTGGAGGAAGTGCGCAAAGGTTAAATCCATTCACAGTGCACAAGGAGGTGGGTTTTGCGAAATCCAAAACCCTGACATGATCACAACCATCCATCAGAGGGGACATGTTTTGAGTAGCTAGCATTTCATTCACTCACACATCAAAGGAGTCAACGTTCGAGTAGTAAGAACTCGCAACTCATGAAATTGTGAGTCAATCACAACCGTCAGATAGAGAGGAGATCTGGACTATCGATTGTCCAAAAAGGGTTTTGGGGTTTCGACAATTGGAAGATCTGAACAGAGAGACCCGTTGACCTTGCGAAACGTGAATTCGCGAAAATATCACGGTCATTGACCATTTTGAAATGATCACACCTATTGAACGTGGCTAAAGATCACATATGTTGGTTTCCTCGATGTCGTCAAGACCATCTATTTTAGAGGGACGCGTGGTGAGAAATCATCATTTTGCTTACTTACTATTGAAGAAAGTCAAAGGAGTAGAGTCGAGGATTGGCGAAGTCCCGAATCGCGACATGATCTGAACCGTCAAATCACAGGAAATCTCAACCGTTGATCTAGTTGAAGGGAATATCGAGAAATTTAGCCCTAGGTCATAGCCAGAGGCCATGTGGTGGAACTAAAGGGAGGAGATAACAAGAGTTAATCCTCGTAGTGATTTCGGCTATTGGGAGTTGGAGAGTCAAGGGTGGCTCACATGTTGAAGTCCTGATACACGAAGTTCTGAAACATTGTTTGTGTAGGTGCGCGGCCACAACCCATGGTCGTGTGGGGTGGATCTCTCTCTTGGTGCTTGTTCGCATAGGGCGAGGTTCATAAAGGGACCTATGAATATTTGTTTGATAGAGGTTCCAGTAGGAACAAAAGAGTTGTTTCATGTCAAGGATGATAGAATGATCCAGTGACTGGGAGGTCGCAGAACCCTGAAGGGGAGGGGAGCTACATCAAACATCATGGTCACCCAATCGAAGAATAAAGTACATAGGACACTTCTAAAGAAGAAGTTATTTTCCTTCCTAAGCTTGCGGTCTGTTAATTGTGCTTTCATATTGTTCATCATAGTGGTACTCCAGTAATACATAGTAGTGTGTATGCATTCAACCCAATAATACATATAATCTCTTTTGTTGGCAACAACCTTGTCACCCTTGAAAAAAGAAAAATCTTGAGTTAGTATCTCATTGTTTTTGGTTTAGTATGGATTTAGGAGACTTTTCTCGCTTTGAGTTTTTTCTCTCCCGATTGTTTATTCGACCAACTATATGGAGCGTTTGTTGATGCCTCCTGTGTGAAAAATGTATCCCATTTTATGAGTCATGTTTCTCCGGTCACATAATGTGTTGTGATTATGTTCAAGGGAAATTTTTTGACCCGTGTCAACCATTTTACAGTTAGCCTTTGACCTTGCAAGTTGGCCTTCCCAAGTCGAGTCTCATCATCACAAGTATTAGTCTCTTCATCTGATCTCTTCCAAATCTTTGGATTTCTGCCACCCCTCATGTTGGATGATGGAGGATTCCTTAATTCCTTTCTTCAGGCGGGTTCCCTCCCATCAAATTCAACACATCTTGCTCTGGGAGAGGGATTTAGAGATATGTTTGGTACCTTGGGGCTTGCAGTTATCAGTGGAAGGTTCCCTCTCTATTGACAGTGGGAATACATCAATGTCCCCTACTTCATACTTTCTACCAGGTGTTCAACATCAACTTATTTATTCACACTTGTTAGGTAGTACCAGGGTACCTTGACTCCCATCATCATTATTGGTGGGTTGGCTCACGTTTGTTAATGGTATACATCAATGAACAATAATCAAATGATGTCTCATTGTGTTCAACTTTGGCTCATCTATTCACATAGTGTAGACTTGTACCATGACGGATTAGTGTGAAGACTTTAGGTGAAGTACAAGAACCACCTCTTTTGTGCTCCTTCCCAACTAATATGGTGTCACCTCACATAAATTGGTACTTGCATAGGATCATCTTATTCATTCTCTTGGTTCCAGATATCCTATGTTCTTGATGTTGAGACATAGATCCACTGTGTATATCTTTGTGGCTATGATCCTCTTTGACATGGATCCATTGTGTATTCTTCGTAGCCATGCTTGCTACTTCATATTTATCACATGGATCCACTGTGTATTGCTCGTGGCCATGGAAATTAGTCATACTTTCATATGTACCATGGATCAATAGTGTATTTTCTTTGGTGACCATGCTTTATCACTCTTGAGCATGGGTATGCCCGACTAGGGAAACAAAAATCTTGCTTGATCTTTGTTGATGGTAAATTTTTTTGATCAGTTGTTCGGGAACCTATGTGGATACTTCGATGCACCCTCTCCTCTTAGAGTTCATAATTTATTTTGGCCATCATTTTCCCTTTCTGACTTCACACATTAGGGGGCATCTATTATAGCACAAAATGTCACACTTATTCTTTTGTTCCATGGCCTAACCCTTTCCCAGTGCTTGTTAGAATTTTCCTTAAAATTCACCTCCAAAATCATCTAAAACCCATGCTTTAAGAGCATATCCACTGGTTTCCCTAGTGAAACATGCGAACATCCATGCCTTTCCTCATTGTAACTCATGAATGCCCTAATTGTTTGTGGAAAAGAAAATAATCTCGTGTTTTTGGGCGTGTTATTTGGTTGGGATCGTTTCCCAATGACCCTTTCCCATACATAACAAAATCCAACTCCCCAAACCTCTTTGGGAATATATAAAACAACCATACATGGTTAAATATGAGAACACAAATCCCATAATCAAAGAGGGTGCACCGATTACACTTGGTGTGCAGTAAAACGTATAACCAAAACACTCAAACAACAAATTGCCTTTACAAACAGAAGGAGATAAAATGGTTTAGAAAACCTTCATCAAAGCTTACTAGAGAGAAAGACGCCCCTTTAATAATGTAGGGAAACTTCATTACTTTGCATTATTTGCAGTTATAATAGTAGTTCTTGCTTTATTTCTACAATGCCATGATCATTTAGACTAGCGAGGGTTGTTTCCCAGAGAAACAGATTGACAAATACTAACTCACAAATTATTTTAGGAATATCCTTTCTCACTATACTGGTGAAGGATTTATTACGAAAGTATAGACTGACTAACAGAGACACACATAAGAACTAACATAGTAAATATGATTTTAGAACACCTTGCTTACTGGAATGGCGAGATTAGATTACAATATAAGTTTTTGAGTGAATATTATTCTCGTTCCACTGGTTATCTAAGGAAAGTGGACACCCTTCCTGGTGGTCCATTTTCACGGTTAGTCATCATGCTAGAGAAAATTCTGGATCAAAATTGTCTGTGGAGTTTTGATATGTCCTTCACATATAACATGGGTAACCTTTCAATAAATTCCATGGATAATTCTTCCTATTTCTTGTTTTGGATGTGTAGGGGGTGGAGTAAACCCAAAGACAGAATGTTTTCACTCTTATCCATTTGACATACATCAAATTATGATACATAAAATTGATTTCCCTCTAAAAAAGAGAGTACATGTCCTAGGTTATTAAGATGTTATTTCCATGTTTTATTTTTATTGTATATAAGTATTTCTATTAAACTTTATCTTGAATTATTGAATTGTTTATGACTCCTAAGAACATTGTTTCTAATGGTCATTGTTTTAAGAACTATGTAGTTGCAATTCCATACAATTTCATGAAATTTTTGTAGAAGGTGATTTCATTTTTACTATTTATATTTTCTATCCTCCCTCTTTCATTTTGTTTCCTTTATTAGTTGATCTTATCCACCGACTATCATTTTCCCTTTCTATGTATTTAATATTTCCTTCAAGTGGTTATGCTCCTTTTCAATGCCATTAAAACCTAATTGATCATGTTTTATGCATCGTTTAATCTTATCCACCTATCATCATTTTTTTGTTTCTTGTCCTTAATATTTCCTTTAAGTGGTTATGCTCCTTTTCAATACCTTTAAAACCTAATTTGAGCAAAAAAAAATTCTTCCTTGTGAGTATACATTTCTTTATTCAATGGATTCACATCTTTTACATCTCATCCAATCAAGTTTTCTTGATATTTATAATTATGGTTTTTTGGTTTCTTTAGACTTTGTGGCATACAAAGAACTATAAAATGAACCACAAAAATATTTAATTTCTCAATACCATGTTTATATTAAATTGTGTAATGAAATGTTAACAATGATTATATCAGAATACCATTCCTCTAACAATCACGAACTAGAAATGGGAAACATCATAAATTACTGTTATGGAAAATATTGCCAATGCCTTATATTATGGTGACATAGGACATTGGAAAAAAATATTAAATGTTTTAAGAACAACTAGATCCATCTTAACTATGGATCTATCATGGGTGGAGAGGCATCAAAACTTTTGAGGTGCAAATATTTCTTCGAGTTTTGTGCTCTAAAAAATGTTTAGACCTCAAAAGATTTGATACCAATGAATGCATCAAAAGAAAAACCTCATTAAAGTGAAGACAATCCATAAAAAGTTGAGAAGATATTATTATCACCTTTAAATAAAAAATGATTTGTATAAATAAATCAAAATAATATAAATTTAATTGTTAAAATATACTTATTTTCTAAATACAATGTTATTTTATATTTTGAAAAAAAAAAACAAAAAACATATTATAAATTGTGTGACCAATTTCAAATAATACCACATATATATATCGTAAAAATAAAAAATGAATTTTTAAAAAATATTTATAAACATTATCTAACGTGTTTTTTCTTTTCTGAAATTGCAGAATGCCACAATTATCTTTTATCTAACATGTCAACTCATAACATGATTTTTTGTTTTTATTGAAATTGCAGAAACTCACAACATGATGTGCCTCTGAAACTGAATACCACAATTATCTTTACTTTTTGCTTCACCTCGGGATTTTTCCACTTATAACAATTTATAAAAATAATCACTTTCAAATAAAGTTAAATATCACGTGGGGATGTCTATACTGTGTCATAGAGTATAAATAAAGTTAAGTTTCACCTGGGGATGTCTATACTGTGTCATATAGTATAAAATTCAAGTTTGTTTGTAAACTATGAAAATTTTCATATTTAATTTCCTATAATCATGTTTGTATTAATTTTTCTAATAATAAACTTAACAATTATTTTTTTTTATTTCAGAACATCGTTTCTCTAACAATTAAGAAGGAGAAATGAGAAGCTTCGTTGGCCATTTCCTCAAACTAGGGTAACAATCGAAGCACTAAACATCACCAAATGTTTAAAGACAAATTTGAACCATGCTTATGATTTTTCTGTTAGATAAAAAAACATCACTAAATGTTTAAAGACAAATTTGAACCATGCTTATGATATTTAAAAAAAAATAAGAAACCACAACAAGAAAAAAAAGTATTGAAACAATTTATGATTCTCAATACAACAAAGTACTATGATAAAATGCTCTAATTGTAACTCGTGAATGCCTTGATTTTTTGTGAAAAATAAAATAATCTCCTATTTTCGGGTGTGTTTTTTGGTTGGGCTCATTTTCAATAGCCCTTGCCCATACATAACGAAATACAACTTCCCAAACCACTTTGGTAAGATATAAAACAATTATAGAGGATTAAAAATGAGAACACAAATCCCTTAATCAAAGAGGGTGCACCGGTTACACTTGGTGTGCAGTAAAACGTATAACCAAAACACTCACACACAACAAATGACCTTTGCAAACACAAGGAGAGAAAGTGGTTCAGAAAAACTTCATCAAATCTTACTAGAGAGAAAGACACCCCTTTAATAATGCAGGTCGACTTCATTACTTTGCATTATTTTCAGTTAGAATATTAGTTTTTGCTTTATTTCTGCAATGTCGTGCTCATTTAGACTAGCTAGGGTTGTTTCCCGGAGCAACGAATTGACAAATACTGACTTACAAATTATTTTAGGAATATCCTTTCTCACTATACTGGTGATTTCGAACTTTGCAGCATCCAATGACAAGAATTATAAAATGAACCACGAAAATATTTAATTTCCCAATACCATGTTTATATTAAATTGTATAATTAACATAATAATGATTATATTGAAATATCATTCCTTTAACAATCACAAATAAATAAAAAATGAGAATCGTCATAAATTAATGCTAATGTCAATGCCTCATATTATGGTGACATAAGACATTGGAAAACATCATTAAATGTTTTAAGACCAGCTAGATCCATCTTAACTCGAGATCTATCATGACCCATGTTATTAAGTATGGATTAAGATTTAATATCCTTGATATATTTTCCTTAAATTTCATCTAACTAATAAAGAATCACAATCAATATCACATTTTATACTACTTCTTAATCTTTTAATGAAAGTGCATTAACTAGTGCATTTTCCTTTCCCCTTTTATGTAATATCTCCATAATAAATGTGGTAATTTTCTTATTCCACTTTTTCTTTTCAATGTACAATGTTTTTTGTTGTAACATTATTGAACATTAGCAAGTATCAAGAACTTGCTTCCTGGAATATTTGACATCAATTTGCTAATGTATTTATGATTGCAAGCATACCTTTATCATATATAGAGTACTTGGAAATTTTTCCTAACTTAAGATTTTGACTCTCTATTGAATGACATTCTTGTATTCACACCACCCCTAATCCAAACCCTGAAACATTACATTCTACTACAAAAAGTTTTATAAATTAGGGATTGCTAACACTCATGTCAAAGGCATAATTTTCTTCAAAGAATCAAAGTAGTCGTTTTCTTCACTATTCCATTGAAATGAAGTTTTATTTAATAGGTTCGATAGTGGTGTTGTCAAATGATTATAATGATTTAAGAACTTCTAGTAATATCCTATTACTTAATCTTAAAAATTCTCTCAATTTGAATATGTTTTTAGGATTGGTTCACTCTATGATTATGTTGAATTTGTTCAAATCTAATAAGATTCCTTCCTTTGATACAATCTTACATTTTAATTCTTTCATATCAAATGTGCATTTTGACATTTTTGTATAAAATTGATTTTTCTCTAAAAGAGATAGTACTTGTCCTGGGTCATTAAGATGTTATTTCCATGTTTTGTTGTATATAAGTATTTCGGTAAGTTAGTACATCAACTTCTTAAGGTCGTAACTTTTGCATGTATCTCCGTTTTAGGCGCACGATAGCCCATTGGAAAGGTATCGTCGAGGAGATCCATTTTGGGGGCTCAATCA